>SJJU01004792.1:0-22446 GCA_012932125.1 Conopomorpha cramerella
TGTTCACTTGTCACAATATACCAACTCTACCTTATTGATGTTTTAGTGACACAGGAAGTGTCATCAAAACTGATAGTCCATTTTCTTGGCCGACCGTACAAGTTTATAGTTGACATTATTATTAACTTTCCGAATACACTTGCCAGCCTATTTTGTACTTCTATCTTTCTCTGGTTACTTACTTATTTAGAGTGAGGTGGAACTACAAAATTACGGACCTGTGCGCCAGAACGTCTCTTGGCGCGTGGTTAAAACTTAGTATACAGGGTGGGGCGTGAAATACGAGCAAAAAATTCGAATGTTGATTATTTTTCCTTCTTTTCATTCCTCTTCCCCCCGGACCACCGTACGTACGGTGCTAGCGTGTGAGAACTATATCATTTTTCTGCAAAAAATTTAAGTGAAATTTTGATAAATAAAGAAAGTTACAAAAATAGGAGTGTATACATTCTGAGGAGCCTACTCTACGACGTGGAGCATTATTATTATTAGTTGACCCCTTTAAGTTATATTAATCTAACCCCGAATATTTCAAAGTACTTACGTTATTTCGGAATAAATTGAGTGAACTGAATATGAGTGAAGAGCGTTTTTGAAAAGAAATGAAGGTCCATTTCTTGTTTGATAAATTTTGTTACGAAACTCCCTTCTTTAAATTGATTTGATGGTCTAACACTATTAGGATATTATAACTGAAAAAGTCTATTATCAAAGATTTCGCCCCTGTTGCAGGCCCCATCAAACTTTAATCTCCGGTTTCTTTAATCGTAATCAATAAATTGAATCAGTGCTCAAGTTGATCGACGCTTCGATTCGCCGCCGAGGGTTATTTAGCCAATTATAGAGCGGATCAACTAATTTCACTAAGTATCAATCACTTGCAATGAAAACTAGGGTAATTGTTACACACATTTCAGTGTATTTAAACTTACTGCCTTTATGGTCGGGTACTTGTGACCGTCGCCTAATTGTGAAACTAATACTCCTCACACAAATAATTAATAGGTACTAAGTTATTAATAGCTGACCTGGCAAACGTTGTTTTACCAATATACCTTATAAGGTATACAAGCATATATAATATATATAGCTTATATGATATTCTAGTTATTGAGATAAGCTACAATACTGCCAAGTTTCATCAAATCCGTCCAGTACTTTCTGCGTGAAAGAAGGAAAAACATCCAACCGTCCGTACATCCAGACATCCATCCAAACTTTCGCATTTATAATATTAGTAGGATAATATTGATTTCTGCGCTAATATTAACCGTACCGTAGCTATAGTCCGCGAGCTGTAAGTAACACATTTTGACAGGTGTACTGGTGACCGATAGTGATGTGTGTTTGCATATTAGCTCACAAAGTATCGACTTTTTCTCATTCGATTTTCTGTCTTATCGAGGTTCATTAAATAAAATATAAAATAAAATAATGAAAGGACAGTTGGTGAGTGCGTGATTGACGATGAGAAAGTTGAACAAGTGGACGAGTTTGTATATTTGGGATCTTTATTTACAAGTAATGGAATGTTTGACAAAGTTATGGAAAGAAGAGTGAGAACGGGTAACAGGCGTGAAGTGTATGTATTAAATAAATATTACCTTTTTACTCATGATACAATGCTAAGAAAAAATCTACGAAGTAGGTACTTACCGACCAATAATAGAGATATAATAATATCAAAAACAACATAAAAATCACCTGACTATTCGACAATATTGAACGATAAAGAACATAGAAGATTAACAACGGCAAAATCTTGAACGCAATAAAAATTTGTCCGCTACTTCCTTTCTAAAAATTATTGGATAATTTCTGTGGTGTTGTAAATTTCCTATTTTTTTTAAATGAAATCTTTCTTACATGGTGGTTATTATGAAATGTGAGTAACAATAAATTATGAATTGTTCCAGGAAACAAATGGAGGTGCCATACCCCCTCAGGAGCTGGAGACCTTCCTCCCGCAGGACGGAAAGAAGGAAAAGATTGTCACCACGTAAGTAGTTCTAGTCAATGTACAGTCATGGAATGCCATGACTGAAACCTTTCCGGCTTTTTACTAGATAATATGAACTGTCAAACTTCATGAAAATAATTTACTTAAAATAATAAATAACACAGCCAATTTAAAAAAAAACCTGTAGTGCTTTAGAAGTCTTTTACCTATTAAACACAGCATAAGAAGGTCTAGAAAGTGGTAAAAAATAGACAAAAATTAATTGTAATAAGAAAGTTCCTTATTCTTGTAACAGCAAATTGTATAAATTTCTAATTACATATTCAGTTGCGCAGAAAGAGTCATCAAAACTGACACACCAATCTGCCTGACCTATACAGAGTGTAAAATGACCCCGACCAATGGTCCACGTGAAAGTGTTTAAATTTCCACTCCAATGTCCACTTCCCCACATTGTCACCTTAGTAAAAGTTGTTCATATAGACGACCCCAACAACGTGTCTAAGACCATTTCTCGGTGTCCTTTTACACTCTGTATAATTTATTGAACTAATCAGATAATAACGTCTGTTGCATTAAGTAATGTTTATTTATTAATTGTGAAACGAAGGCTCACAGCCTGGTAGCTATAAAATAACTAGAAGATATCTATAACAAAGACAATTTCCACACAAAGACAAGAAAAACAAAGATTTCGTATCTATTTGCAGATAGTTACCTAGGCGAGATAAGCTAAACGATAAAAAATACTTAGGTACATATTTGAATAACAATCGTTAATCTCGACGCTAACGTTTCGTCGGCGACTACTGCAAAGCAAACATTCTCTTTAAAAGTATACTAAATGTCCCCCCCGTTATTACTTCCGGGTTTCCCGGAAATTGAAGCTAATGCACGTTCTGGTACTAAACCAGGTTATAATTTATCCCCCACCAAGTTTCTTCAAAATACGTTCAGTTCCATTTCATATCGATATCACAATTTTTTCTTTAATTTTGCATATACTCGTACAATATGTTGGTATAATTTATACAGTCTGATTAAACCTTATGAAATGGACTCAGTATAGTAGCTCAAAGCAAAAGGTATTTCCTACTCTCTTTTAATTATTTTATTTATGGATAAACAACAGAAATTAAACTTTAGATTGAGAGTGTAAAAGGACACCGATCAATCCTCTTAGAAACGTTGTTGGGCTCGTCAATATGAACAACTTTTACCTACTATGACGACAATGTGGGGAAATGAAAAAAAATGTCAATACCCGTGTCATCTTCTGAGGCAAAAAAACATCTATTTGAATGGAGATGAAATAAGTATTTTTACTATGACGACCATTGCTCGGGGTCCTTTTATATGCTTTTATACTTAGGATTAGGGATAAAAAGGCGTGAAGTGTATTTGTCTTCTTTCAGGATTACTAAGATATCGTTGACATATTTCATGAATAATTTTATAGTGTCTTTAGGATTTATATCAAGTACAAAGAGAGGACAGTTGTAGATACATTTATATGTAGATATCTGTGTTATATCTGTGAAAAACACTCCGTTATCTGAAGGCCTGACAATCAATCGCTGTATTTACTGAAGGCCGATTTAAAAGTACCTATAAATAAATGTTTTTGTTTACTTAGCTCTCGGTACATTATGCATATTGTAGTTAGGTATGTACATACGTATAGATTTATAGATAAAACACCTCTGCTTCTGCCTACCCCGCTTTGGGATTAACGGGATAGGCGTGAAGTGTATTTATTTATTTTCTATACTAATATTATAAAGAAGAAAGATTTGTTTGTTTGTTTGTATTGAATAGGGTCCGAAACTACTGAATGGATTTTGATGATTCTTACACTAAAAGAAAGCTACGTTTTTCCAAATGAACATAGGCTACTTTTTATCCCGAAATTCCAACGGGAACAGGAGGATGCGAGTAACACTGCGTGGCTCAGCTAGTATTTTATAAAACATCCTGCTTCTTCACACTTCAAGCAATATCTAAAACATGTCATCATCATCCACCAGACATCAACTGCTGGACGAGGGCCTCCCCCAATGAGTTCTATGTATATACATATATCACTAGCTGCTTCGGCAAACATTGTTTCGCAGATATACGCATATGTACTGTATTCGCAGCGCACGCAACGGAAGCCCTCAAGGATGAATAATTTTACCCGTTTTCTTCACATTTACCATTATTTCTTCGCACCTAATAGTTGCAGCGTGATGTTATATAGCCTAAAGGCTTTCTCGATGAATGGTCTATTCAACAAAAAAATATTTTTTCAATTCGAACCAATAGTTCCTGAAATTAGCGCGTTCAAACAAACAAACAAACTCTTCAACTGTATAATATTAGTATAGATTTGGGGATAAATGCCAATGAAATGATTTTTTTCTTCTTCGTTATAAGTGCTATTACATACAGTTATACAGTACTATAACACAAACTTGATGAAAGTCATTTATGATTTGAAAAAATAAACATAAAATCGCTTGGCTGACGGGTTGGCGATCGCAGTGGTGTCGGGGTTTAACTCACAGAGAGCGCTGCTGCCCGTTCTCTAGAGTGTCCTCAGTCGCCTCTTACGACCCCCACGACGGGAAAAGTTGATCTGGGGTAGTGACACATGTATGCTATTCGCCTTCACCACACGGCCCTATAAAAGTATGTCATCACAAAA
Source organism: Conopomorpha cramerella (assembly GCA_012932125.1). Classification (NCBI taxonomy): domain Eukaryota; kingdom Metazoa; phylum Arthropoda; class Insecta; order Lepidoptera; family Gracillariidae; genus Conopomorpha; species Conopomorpha cramerella. The sequence goes on from SJJU01004792.1 coordinate 4,650, forward strand.
TATAATCCGTATGCTAGATTCGCACCCACGACCTTTGTCCTAGAAGCTGATTCTTTCATTGATTACTAGTTCAAATCGATCGTCATAGTTAGGTACTTAACCTTTGGTCGTACCAATATACTCGGTGTAACTATTTTGAACTAACTTGTCTGTTATTATAGATACAGTCGGCCAATAATCTGGTCGACAACCCCAAGGTTGAAGCTCGTATTCATTTTGAATTATTGTTACAGTATAACAGCTCTTGCCATATTGATATTTTAGTGACACAGGAAGGGTCCACAAAGACGATAGACAAGTTTCTTGTAAAAATACGGAATAACCATTTTTCTGTAGATTTGTAACAACTTTGGTATAAATTCCATAGCGATTGAACAACGTAGCTCATTGATCCCAAGGACCCCGACCTCTCATTCCTATAATAAAACACAAGTTTGAATGCAAGAGAGAGTAAGTACATTTAAATGGGGAATTTTCAAGCTAGTAGGTGTCCAGTCCAGGATGACTTCTCTCAGTTATATTTTAGTACTGTTTTTATGATTTTGGGTAAGTTATTCAAACAAACACTTTTGTGTCATGTAAACAAAGTTCAATACTGACTGGTTGAAGTTAGTAATTTCGTTGACATTTATCCCCCCCTAGAACAGCTAACGCCATCTGTAATAACTAAGAGAAACGAGGGCCCGGCGAAATACCCCATTGTCAAAACACACAGCTTATACATATATACGTTATATAACGCATTTGACCAGACGCTTGTGCCATTCAGGAGTAATGTGTAGAATACAAGACCTGCCAATAATACTCTGTGAATTAAACTACAACACCACTACGATCGCCAACCCGCCTGCCAAGCGTGGCGATTATTGACATTTCCTCCCCAATTAATCATGGAAATAATGGAGGGAGGTCCTCGTCCAACAGTAAATGTCATATGACTGTGTACTTAGCTACCTATTAACCCCGACATAAATTAGGTCTGTAGGTGAATGAGGATCGATTAAAATGAAGTAGATACTGTCCGACAAGTAACTTTTGACGTGTGGATAAAGGTTAGGATACAATGAGGAATTTTCTTTGACGTTTTTCTGACAGATTTTCGGACTTAGAACTGTCATTATTGACGTACTTAATAAATAAAGTTTGACAGTAATACCTCTTATCACTATCAATACATAGTATAAAACAAAGTCGCCTATCGCTATCTGTGCCTAAGTATGCTATATCTTATGCCTAACTATGCTGTTTTCTTTAGTAGAAAGACTGCTTCTTGGGGAAAGTTTATATGTATGATACATGCATATAATAGGCGAAAAGCATTGTTTGTAATGTTTATTGGCAAAACAACGTTCGCCGGGACATCTAGTACAAGCCTAAACAAAACACTTGAAGAATTCAAAAAAAGAACTAAATAAGTTGCGCGAAATCGCATTGAACGCACACTTAACTTTATTTGAAACTTATAGTCAGCGCTGAATATTCCTACAAAAGCATTCGAGTGAGATATAAACGAGAAATTCCATAGTTTGTTTAGGTACGGACTTTGTTGGAACTTGAGAGGTAAATGGGGAATTTTCAAACTCCAAAAATTTCTTATCTAGATGTCGCTGGTTGGTGTCCAGGGGGACTTCTGTCAGTTATATTTTATTACGTACAAAATATTTAGGCCGTAGAAAACAAATTTAGAGCCTTAACATATATTGTAGGGAAATTGGTTTATTATGTTTCTTGCCGATAAAACACCAAATAATAATAAATACCAATCAAATTAATTATAATTGGTTCTTACATTAAATACCAGTGGCCCACAACCACTTTTTAGCATTGATAGAATAATATTTAAATATTTATGAACTGTCACCTTCAATACTGACTGTTTGACGTCAGTAATTTCGTTGACATTACTCCCCCGTGAACAGCTAGCGCCGCCTTTTATAGCTAAGAGAAACAAGGGCCCTGAAAATTCCCCATTGTAAGCTGAATTACGACAAAAGTATTTTAAAGCCAAAGTTTCTAGTTGGAAGTCGCGACCAATCACATCGCGCGGCGTCGCATCAATTAGGTATATCGTTAATCAATAAATATACCTGCAGTCAATTATTTATGTTGAAATGAAATAGTAAGTAATATGTGCTTTAATAAGTCATGCATGTGCAATAATTATTATCCTGAAACAGTAATTTAACGAACGCAATCTGAATTATATAGGATGTGTTAAACAAATTATAATTTGCTTAAGACCAGTTGTTAATGAGTACAGCAGCTCTCTAATTTGTTAATTCGTTTTGAGCTACAACCATGGTGAAGCGATTAGGTATGTTGTGTGTTAAACGATTAAACCGATAAGACTAATGTGGGACATCTCGCACATTTGCCCGAGGAAACTGGGTTTCTGCACGTCTATGGAAGATATAAAGGCTCATTCAGATTGAGGCCAATTAAAATTACTTTGCATTCGTCGTGAAAAAAGACACCGGTATACAATTTGATTGACTTGCTTTTATAAGAAACTAGCAAACCCGGCGAACTCCGTTTCGCCACCAGATGGGTTCGTTTCGTTTACCCGCTTTTCTGTTGAATTTTTTCCTGAATTTTCTTTGCTATAAACCTCACGGAGCCCGAGACGTTTCCGACGAATGCAAAACCGTGGAAATCGATTCGTGCGTTCTGGAGTTATAGCGTCAGGGAGGAAATCCCGACTTATTTTTATATAGTACATTTTAAACGTACCTTAATGTCTAGAGAAAAAAACTACGAATAAAAATTGTCTTGTCTTACGTTATCTTCTTTCTGTCACTGTTCTAATGTTCGGAAAGTGGACAAGGCGTAAAGAAGACAAAACACGGTATAAATAGTCCGTGACTTTTCTGACTTAATCTCTTACTTAAGTCTTATATTTTTATTTCAGATACAACATTTCAAAGGATGCGGAGAGCGGCGACTTCGACCCCTTCTCGGAGAGGAAGAATGACAACCCCACCTCGTAAGTAATTACTAAAACGCGAGAAATATAGGATGTGCTGTATTTTTTTTAAATACAGGTACAGGTTGTCCCATATTTAGCACGTTACAGAAGAACGGGGGGCACATATGACTGTGACAATCCAAAAAATATAAAATATAACAACCCAAAAAAATCCTGTCTCTCCCACTTTTTTCTAGAGAAAGAAAATGAAGAACAAACGAATGCTGTTCAACGTTATATTCTGTAGAAGAAAATGGGAGTAGCGTTTTTTTTGTATTTGATCAATAATATGTTTTTTTCCTGTAAGAAATAAAACAGCATGTTGACAATTTATGTCAACGTCTCGCAAACTTTTGAGTATTTTCCATGGACTTGTTGGATGATTCTCGGTCACGTCTACCTACGTTGTTGTCAGAGTCTCGTGCTATTTTTGAGAAATTCTGTATATTGGTACACTTATCTATAGTAGCTTCGTTATTATTTTCCCATTTATGCAGATACCTTACTACCTACACAAATTAAATCAGTATTATGTACCAAATGTACTGATTTTGTTGTTTTGATGTCTAAATGTAAAATATCGGGAAGATGGGTCAACCACCCCTCTCATCCCGTTGGTTTAATTACCCTGCCTTCAGTTTCTCTAAAGTACCTACTAAGTAACACATAAACAACCACACTACACTACAAAAGTGCAAGCATCATCATGCTTTTGAAAACATAAAACTCACGCATGTTATGAATTTGAAATGTATTTTTATTTCGCGACACCGGCCGCCGCCGCGTAACTGAGTTGCGCAACTCTACAGCTGTGTAGTATACAGCGATATCTTCTGAAGCCGTATATCCACATAATACCTACTATCCGATCGCCCCACAAACTACGGATTCCCTCCTGCGAATTACGCTACCAACTTCAAAACTCTATGCAAATACTTAAAAGTCCTTGCCGACTGTAGACGTATTTTCAACGTACGTCTCACCTTTTCATAATAAATACGCCAACTTGTACTTGAATGCCTTTTGTCTGTCTTCGTGACGTGGACATTTCGCTATACAGGCGCTTACATAACACGATAATGTATACTTTGTATAGACACACGATACCTATTCGCGAGAAAAATAGACGTCTCAAGGTGTATTTGGAAAACTATTTTTCGTTAGTAACGAAACATGTAGAGCTATTGAAAACTGAATATATTGTCATTTTATATATCAGATAGTAAACGATTGGTTTTGATTAGTATTATATTGGACACAATTGAAAATAAATGATAATAACTATTCGATAGATAGACCTAGATATTTTACAAGCCATCATAGAAAAGAGACCTTTCCTAAGTGTCGTACTGCGGACGCTCCGGCTACAGTATTCCACAGTAGTCTTTCAAGGCCTTCATGTCGGTCTAAAACTATGTGGTTGTTGTACAGTTGAACAAACATGTTTGACACTCTACCATTGACTTTCATAATATGGATTCTTTCGACGTGTAAATGACAATTTCTTAAAATAACCACGGTCCTTTTAGATTCGAACGTTATTACGCGGGAACGAAGTACTTATTGACATTCGCTTCAAAATTTACTACAATTAGATAAATATTTTCAAAAACCGGGATGTCTTTTTATTTTTCATTTGGCATAGAAAACTGGTCGGTTAAAAATATCCAATGTTTTCCTTTTCAACAGAAACATGGACACACTGACGCATTTACTGAAGGCGTCTCTGGGCACCGGCATCCTGGCCATGCCCAGGGCCTTCAAGTGCGCCGGCCTCATCTCTGGGATATTCTTCACGGTTCTAGTGGCTGTGATCTGCACGCATTGCTCCTATGTGCTGGTAAGCAACCCTTGACATATTTTTCTTTATTAACTCGAAGCGTAGTGGCCACTGCGTGGTCAAGCTTGACGATGCCCCTTGTAGAGACGAAACGCGCGTACGCGTTTTATCCGTTCCCAAGGGAATTTAAGGACAAATTACAGCCCTATTACTTAGTACCTGATAATGTAGCATTTCGATGTCCGTCTGACCTTCAGCTAAAATACAAAAAAATTATCTTTGTAATATAGATGTTGACACACATTGCGTGCATTAGGTATGTCACGTCATTTCGCGCAGGGGTTGACTGAGACGAATTGTGATAATTGATTAATCTCATTTTTCTTTGATAAAAAAAGTAGTAAACGTTTATTACGTTTACGTTTTACGTTATTAAAAAAAGTAGTAAACGTTTATTACGTTTACTACTTTTGATGTGATAACAGTAATGTGTAAATATGCAGAAGGAGTAGGTATTTGTCTATATTATTCCCAATAAAGAAATCTGTCCGTGTTCCTCCCGCTCAAGCCAATTAGTGTTTCTTTTAATAAATCGCGCAATAGGAAGGATTTTAGAAAAACTTCTCAGGACTAACGTAGTTGCATCTCATTTATTTCCCACATTTTTGACAGATTTAGAATCTTTTTTTTTTTGTTAGACGAGGGACCCAATGATTTCCATGATGGAGGGAAATGCTAATAATCGCCAGGCGGGTTGGCGATCGCAGTGGTGTTTAGTTTTAACTCACAGAGAGCGCTGCTGCCCGTCCTCTGGAGAGACCCCTGAGTCTCCTCGCGCAGATCCCCACGACGACGGGACAAGTTGGGCTCGGGTGGTGACATAATGTGTATTCTATTCGCCGTCACCACACGTACACAGTTTACTTAGAAATAAATCGGCCAAGTTGAATTAAAAATGCCTTTAGATTAATCAATAAAATGGTACTAAAAGCTATATCTAACAAATTGTCATTTAATAAGTAAGTACGTAAGTACTTAAGTATTTATTACCTATTGCTTTCCCATTCGCCCATGGACTATAAATATCTAAGGTCAATCGTTCCGAGTAGATAATTTGTAGGTAGTTAAATTATTACGAGTTTTTAAAACCAATAATGTCAGTATTTGTGATTTAAAAAAAAACAAAATTAATATTTTACAACAACACACACATTGCCTTCGTCGCGTGTTAATTAGTAGCTAAAGCACTTGTGCTATGGAATTCAGACAACGAAATATACTTACTTAACTACATTTATTTTCTTTATATACATACTTAAATAAATAAAACACCCAGGCACATCCAAGACCTGTCAGACGTGGGAATCGAACCCACGGCGACTTACGAAATAGAGGCAGAAATGTTGACCTACACCAAAGGGCCTGATTCATTTATTTGCTGAACTAGGAATTAATGAATAGAAAGAACAGCTTTGGGTCGACTATTGTATCTGGACATTAAGGTTTATTTAGGCTACTAGCGACCCGCCACGGCTTTGCACGGGTGCAATGGCGATACAATACAAAATTTATTTATATTTATTTTGTTTTTTATTTACAATATTTAAAGCCAAATGTAATTAGACAATATAAAAAGTAAAATGGCCGCATTTCCCCGACATGCTTGACATTTCATTCCCGTTCAACCCGTTCCCGTTGGAATTTCCGGATAAAAAGTAGCCTATGTTTATTTGGAAAAACGTAGCTTTCTTTTAGTGTAAGAATCATCAAAATCCGTTCACTAGTTTCGGAGCCTATTCAATACAAACAAACAAATCTTTCCTCTTTATAATATTAGTATAGAAGTATAGATGAGCTAGAAACTTGTTACTGAAGGTCCATATTGCCATTCTTATTAGTATTCTTATGCTTAATGTGGCTGAAGGGTTTGAATCTTAACTCTGTCTCTGTGGATGAGGGACATGACTGTATGTATCATTTAAATAGGTTGGTTAAAACATGAATACACATCGATGCAGGTACATACCAGTGGCGTGCACACCGTATAGGCAAAAAGACTCTGCCTACCTTAGTATTTTGGCTTTCCGACCTAATAATAGTTATTGCTACATGATTTTTTGTTGTACTCACGACACAGGCTAACAAAGGTCCTATGTTTTGTGGGTAAGTAGATATGTTGGTACCTATATTTCGTAAAGACAAGACAAGTTACCTATACATATGTGTCAATACTTGGGGATTACTGCCTACCTTATCGTAAAAGCCATTGCACGTTACTGGTACATACAGAAAGTAATATAACACTTTCAGTTGTCAATACAATTCCAAGAAGGTATTCCAATAATAAAAATATTTCGATGTGCGAATTCCATTATTAAAATTTGCGGCAATTTTTTTTGTAGCTACCAAGCTAGCAACCGCTTCACATTAAAATTGCGTTCGGCCATGAATTACTTATTATCGGTCGTACCTAACGCACACCGAACTAATAAAAACTGGCTGGATATTTTCACGTAGGCCAATTCCATAGTAGGTACCTCAATAATATTTTCATTATATTACATTCGTTTATTTGCTGTTGATGATTGTCACGTTCCGCTGTCAGTGCGATAAATCGATCGAATCGCGTCCAAATGTAAACGTGAGCGAATCGTGCTATTTTTAAGCGAATTAAAAATAGCAAAATGATGAACAAGTGTGCTCCATCGTAGAGCACATGGCTGCTTAACTTCTGGCAGGATGGTGGTCAAACGCTTGAACTTATTTAAAAAAAAGTTGCTGTGTGGTTTTACGAAACCACAGTAAAAGTGAAACACGTCACGCGACATGCAAAACACAGACGAAAAAGTTTGAGACGATGTAATCAATGTTTCACTTTAAAAATAAAACAAGGAGTCTTTCTGAATTACCGTATATGTACCATATTACTTTTTTATGTTTGTTTGCGGATTACTCCGTCGTTTATTTATAATGAGATGAAAAAAAAATTATAAAAGTTTTCTTTATTGGAAAGAAGATATCTACTATATAAAAATAAGTCGGGTTTTCCTCCCTGACGCTATAACTCCAGAACGCACGAACCGATTTCCACGGTTTTGCATTCGTTGGAAAGGTCTCGGGCTCCGTGCGGTTTATAGCAAAGAAAATTCATGAAAAAATTCAACAGAAAAGCGGGTAAACGAAACGAACCCATCTGGTGGCGAAACGGAGTTCGCCGGGTTTGCTAGTTTCCTATAAAAAGGAAATCAGGGTATGACGATGATGGCAAACCCGAAAAATCTAAGTAATCCTGTATTGATTGAAGTCGGTTCTTTTTTCTTCAATATTATAATTATGTATATAGAAACCCTGCGATCAAACTAACAGTAATATGTAGTGTGTGGTCACATTGTAGGAACAAAGAGCGAATACCCTCTATGTTATTTAATTAAATAACAATTAATTATTTATTTAAATAACATAGAGGTTATTTATGTCTTGTACGTTTGACTTTCTTTACAAGTGCATGACGTGAAATCCGTTTAAAATTGAGATTCAAGATAGTTAAATTTAAAACAAATGCGCTACATTCGGCGTTTACTAGTTCAATATTCTTCGTAATATTCTTAAAAGAAATAAACGATTAATAGAGAATTCTTAAGATCCCTAAGCGCACAATTTCTTTAGGCAAACTCCTATCAAACTCAACGTCGTTATTGGTTTAACACATCTTAATGTAAGCTGGTTTTATCTCGTAGTGTTCCTGCATAGTCAGTGCGTAGCATACCATACGCGATAAAAAAGGTACACGCCTGGTGATGTCCTGGCCGAAGGTGGCGTGAAAAGTACTCGAAACCGAAGGTCATGTATGAAAAGATGTATGAATGTAGATGAAGCGAAAGGGGTATGTCAGGACGTGACAAATGGAGATCTGTAGTCTCTGCCTACCCCTCTGGGAGACAGGCGTGAAGTGTATGTATGTATGTACGCCTGATGAAGTCGTACTTGAACCCACAAATTCCAATTGCAAAGCTCGACAATTAGTAACTAGGCTACAGCAATTTGTGCATATTTCGTTGCGTTCTTGTAATTGTATCGTTCAATGCTCTGCGACCTGTGATACTTTATGTGCATGCTTACCAACTGATGAGGTTAGAATCAAAACGTATTAATTTGCTTTTCTTCCCCTAAGGGTTTTTGTACATTTTCATATATATAACTTCACTACCTTGTACTATTTTTTGAAAATGTTTTTGAGAAATAATAGATTCCATGTATATGTACAAGGGAATGGATTATTTATGTTTTTCGTCTGAAAGGGCCTAAGAGTAGTACAAGTTTTCCTTTTTTTTCATCAAATTTGGTTACACCTAAATTAATACGTTTTGTCCTAACCTCCTCAACTATAATTTATCAGTAACTAGTGGATGCCCCGCTATTTCATTCGCTTTTATTATTTAGCCTCTTTTGTGTCCCACTGCTGGGCAAAGGCTTCCCCTCATTCTCTCCATTCGTGTCTGTTCTGAGCCACTTCGCGCCACCCCGGCAGGTGACGGTCCAGGTCGTCTCGTCATCTCCTCCTGGGTCGGCCTCGCTCCTGTGTCCGTCGGCGGAAACCCAATCGGTGACAATTTTCGCCCACCGGTTGGGGTCCATGCGACTGACGTGACCAGCCCACTTCCATTTCAATTTGGCGGTTGCTACTCCAACATCCGCAATTCGGGTTATTATTATTCGGGGTATTAAAACTTCACACAAACGATAACCTCTATATATCGACGCGTCCCACAGAAACGGGATAAAAAGTATCCTATGTCCCTCTCCTGGTTCTGAGCTACCAATTTTCTCTTCAGTAATAAATAGTGTAACTAACACAGCTTTCTTGTGTCTATGTACGCCCCGCTTCAATATTTCATACAAACTATAACACCCTTTATAAAGCGACCCGTCCCACAGGATTGGGATAAAAATTATCCTATGTCCGTCTCCCGGTTCCGGCAGATTTACGCTCAGGTGTCTCTGATTGCTACCTCCCCACCAATATTCAACCATATCGGTTCAGCCGTTCTTGAGTTATAAATAGTGTAACTAACACGACTTTCTTTTATATATATATATGTAGATTACCAACCAACGTGTGTACTTATCAAAGCGAAGGTAATCCACCAGAGTGTGCTTGCGGCGAAATTTGACGCACTGCAAAATGCTGTATTGTTTACAGAAGTAAGAATCATACTGCTTATATTTCGAGAATTGTGCATTCCTATAGTTTGCCGGTGCCTACTTACAGAACTATTGTGTTGTGCTAGACGGCTTTGAATCACGTATGTGTGTATAATGGACCACACGTGTGGCTAAGCACGGGAAATGGAGCGTTAACGCAGAACGCTTTGAGGTGTTTGATGACAGATTTTCTAAAGCATTCAGGAAAAGACGTAACTTGGTATTCGTAATCATTGTTTGCTTTGCTTCTGCGCAGCTTTGTATCTATATAATTTAATTCTATCGTATTTATCTATATATATGTATAAGGGTAATATTAACATTGGTAGTTAAGTAATTTTTTTATTGAAACGTGCACTGACATTATCAATCAATATTTTTACCGGGTAGGTATATCAGCGCGTATTTGCGCTTGGACCGTGGGCATTGCTTAGCAAGTGCCTCTGCCTATCCCGCTTGGGATTTACGCCTTAAATGAAGTGTATTTATTTATTATACAACGTCGAGTAAAACCGTAAAATAATAAAGCTAAGCTCGCGCTTTGATAATAATCGCGCCGATATACACGGTAAATATTGGATAGTTAAGTTTAAAATATGCTAGTTTCTTCTTGTTTTTTCTAGTAAACAAAATAAATTACCTACTATTTCCGGACCTGACTTAACAATATATTTTTATAGGCAATACACGTATTAGACGTGCTCTGAGGCGTATGAAATTGTATAATGAATAAATTAAATTCGATTAATTTTAACATTAGGTAAATATAAGAAATGATACGCGCAGTTATACAAATACAATTTGGTGACTGAATGGTACTACAAAGAGACTTCACACGTTTCATAAAAATAATACCTATATAAAGACTTACCTAAGGCAAACGTTATTTTGCCAAAAAATATTACAGTGTTTCTCTGCTATTATATGCACGTATTATACATGTAAACCTTCCTCAAGAATCACACTATCTACTAAATAAGACCGCAAGAAGTTTCCGTATTAATTTTAATGCAAAAATATTATCACCAAATTTTAGAATCACAATTTCAAAATTAACGTATTTTGACATATACTTATTAGACATTGGCATACAAAGAGGTGTTTTACAAAATGGAAATGACAATACAATCATTGTATATCTTATGCTGTGAGACGTGTTCATTTTCTTTTCAATTTCGACTTGAACATGGGAATTGGTGGGATTGGGATGTTGCGTGTGGTCTATTGCAAAAAGATTGCATGAGTTACATTCCTTTATAGAATTAGATACCTCAGTTTACCTGCCCCTAAATGGTTTTGAAGAGGCCACTATATGTTACACACCTACCAACATTTCACGTACCTACATATAAGGCTGTAAAAAGATATCATAACGCAAATGGACTGCAACATAATCACATAAATACTTTATCGTCATCAAAACGTGACCAACCTTCGTTTACCTACAGGCACTTATAGTGTAGGTACTTATGACAATTTTTACGATTCACTTGTCATTAGTAGGTGGATCGTAAAATGCAGTTTTACTGTCGTCACTTGGAGCTTCGTGCGTTATGAATTAAGATAAAAATATGGTGTGTTGGAATATTGAAGTTTATAGAAGTTTTATTGGGCACTTCAAATTACCTATCTGTATATTGTAGAGTATAGAGTATATTGTAGAGTATAGTATACATATATGTAGAGTATAGAATAAAACAATGTCACCTTCCACTGTCTGTACCTATGTATGCTTAGATCTTTAAAACTACGCAACGGATTTCTGATGCGGTTTGCTTCAGTAGAAAGAGTGATTTTTAAGTCTCTCAAAAAAAAAAAGAAAAGTCTGTGAATGTATAAAATCTAATAATACTGTTTAATTGCGTTCCAAAAAAGAGAGTTCATAACATATTTTTGTGAAAATTCCTGAACCATTTGATACAACCAACCCCGTATCCCGTATACATACATATATGTATCCTATATCTACTCGTAGTACTTACTGAACGACCTCCTGGTATTCGTCGTTTGTGGGTAGCGTCAAATTACAGTTTTTAGTGATGATTATTGCTGTACAGTCCGCCACACGTCGCCGTGGACAGTTTATCTGTGAAAATATTGATAAACTAGGAAAATTGAAAACAGGGAGCATGTCCCAGTAATATAGCTGAGGATAAGGGAAGCGTCGCTTGGCCTTAAAATTAGGTTCAGACGTTTTAGCCACGCGTCGAAAGTGTCTTGTGGCACTGCATCCGACTAAAGTCAAATTAAAAGACAGTACCTACTTTGGTAAATGGATAAAATCCTGCCTTTTACTCCCTAGTATCATTTCCAAGCTATACTTGGTAGTCGACTTCGGTACGAAAACATCAATTTCGAAGGTGACTATGAACTAGTTATCTACAAATTCGGTTTATTCTTTCTTTCCCGCCAGCTAGCAAAACCAGCTACAAAAGGGTGTATAAGGGCTTCTGACATCAGTTTTCTAGACGGAGTTACCCTAGGTTAATTTCATTTCCGTTGGAATTTCGAACATACATAAAAAAATACATATATTTTCTGTGTATAATATTGGTGGTTTTGGTATTCCTGAGACGTCACGACACGGCTGGCTCTCAAGCTCAAAGTTGCACAGCGTGCTATGGAAAAGGTTCTTTTCTCAGAAACGAAGTGATCCGTTAGAGAACTAAAGTCATCGACATAGCTCATCGGTTTAGCAAGCTGAAGTGGCAGTGGGCCGGCCATATTAGCCGTAGAACCGATGACCGTTGGGGCAAACGAGTTCTGGAGTGGAGACCGCGTCTCAGCAAACGGAGTGCGAGCAAGATGGCTGGCAGAATGTAGATGCGAGAAGCGGAAAACAAATAACAGTGCAATAGGAGATTTTCTGACATTAATGACAGTTCTCCGCCCAAAGATCTGTCAGAAAAACATCAAAGAAAATTCCCCATTGTGGGCATTTCGTTGTGAAACTGACTAACTGTACATTAGCGTCGGTCACAAGGCTATGATAGCATGATTAGTTAGCACGCGGTCGTTAGACTTAATTAGCTGTAGGTAGTTGGCACTAACCGATTGAACATTTGAAGCCTGGTGTAGTGTGAATGCAAATTTAGCGATGTTTTCAAAACATGCAACAACATCCCTTCCCATAAATCTCGAAAATTACTCATCTAAAATTAGACAGAATTGTGACCAAAACGCTGCCTCGCGCCTCGATAATACGTTATCCCGTCGGGAATGAACCGTACATAAGTACTTCAAGGAGAGAAAAGTAACTTATTGTCACAGTATTGTTACAACGATTACAGGACAAAACAAAAAACGTATAATATAATTTCTAAAATGATAAAGCCCTGCATCACCATAATCATTTCCCGGCCCTTATCCCACACTAGGTTAAATGAAGCCCTACATGAAGCGTAAATATGCCTTTGCCCTTTGTGAAATGGTACAATGAACAGTAAAAAATATAATCCTTACCAAAATGCAAAAGCCAGACGTTTAATTGTCGCGCTTTCACGATAGAACTACTGAACAGATTTTGTTTTAGTAGATACACAGATAGTTTAAAGCCTGAGAATGGCTATGACTGTTTGTTGTTCTTCTGTATTAATGAGAAAAAAGTGAGTAAAGGTCAAGGCTGAAAGGCTTTTATGGAAAGGAAGCACAAGCTGAGCCTTGCGGGCATTGCTTTGCGTTCCGTAAGGTACCTGTCCTAAGCCCTCCGATCTCAAATTTCAATCCTCTAACTTCTTCAGTTTAGACTTCCCTAAATATAAATCTCCTTCCCGTGGGAATTTCGTGAAATTCATTTCTTAGCCGATCCCGACGGCTAACCTAAGTTCCTACCAAAATTCAATTAATTAAAAATTGGTTCATATGATGTGCCACGTTTAGCCAGTCAGTCAGTCAGCTTCTCCTTTGATATACTTATTTAAATTATATTTTTTACAGCTGAAGCTTCAACTTATTATTATGGAGACGATGTCAAATCTTTGTACGAATAACTGAATCCCGCGGATAAAATCCATCTAGTAGATAGTTATAACATAGTGCAATACTTATAATTAAACACTTTGTCCCCAGGTGAAATGCGCTCACGTGCTGTACAAGAAGACGAAAAAGACCAAGATGAGTTTCATGGAGGTGGCGGAGTCGGCGCTGGAGCACGGCCCACAGCCGCTGCGGTCCTGGGCCAAGGCCTTCCGCTGGTTCATCCTCCTCAGTCTGTTCTTCACGTACTTCGGAACTTGCTCAGTATACACTGTGATTGTCGCCAAGAACATTAGACAGGTAAGAACAACGATGTATTTATCACTATGTCCTAAAAATAGTAGGTAGGTACGTTGCTATCTAACTCCATTCCAGTAACTCCACAAAAGTTGACAAATCTTTTGTCGGAGGCTTTTAAGGGGGGCCATTCCCAATAGTTAAATCCCAACACGCCCTGTTTTAAACCGACTGCAAAAAAGGAGGAGGTTTTCAATTCGTCTGTATTTTTTCTTTTGTTACCTCAGAACTTTCGTCTGGGTGATAGGTTCACCCAGGCATTGGATGTTTTTTTTTATTTGAAAGCTGGTGCTTTCCGTTTGGTCCCATATACATTTGGTTCAGTTCCGACAAATAGTATCCATGAGAAAACCACATATATGTCAAATTTTAGTGGTTGAAGTCGGTTCTTTTTTCTTTATGTTATTTACTTACTTTACTTACGAGTGGAGATTGAACAAAAATAAATGGCATCATCTTCTCCCCAGGTGGTGGCATACCACATGGGCTTCGAGCACGAAACGGACATGGACATAAGGCTGTTCATCCTCGCCCTGCTCGTGCCTCTCATCCTCATGGTGTGGATCAGGAACCTCAAGTACTTGGCGCCGGTCTCGATGATCGCCAACGTGTTCATGGCTACCGGCCTCGGCATTACCATGTACTACTTGGTCGGCACTGAACCATTGAAGGTAAGTTCAGTTGGTACGATGAGGAAGAGAACTCGTGAACTAATGGGGCGCTAGTTTATCTTGCACGGTTTGTTAACAGGTTGCCACGACAGTTCGCTTGACGTTGTTCACTTTAATGTGGAATTGTCGAGCTGTGGTTTCAATATCTATCACAGGTTTTTTACTTGGTTTTGGCCCAGAAGAATACTTAGTTTGTACTTGGTTTTGAGTTTATTGTCCAAGTAATTGAGTTTAAAATAACTTGTCGGTCTCCGAATACAGTGGGTGCTAATGGGTTAAAGAGCATGGCTCTATAGCTGTACAGCTTTCGCCTATCACTACTAGCAGTAAATTAAAAGGGCTTTCCTCTGTACCTACTAAGAAAACATCTTCTAAAATCTTTATTGGCGATTTTAATGAAAA
Source organism: Conopomorpha cramerella (assembly GCA_012932125.1). Lineage (NCBI taxonomy): Eukaryota > Metazoa > Arthropoda > Insecta > Lepidoptera > Gracillariidae > Conopomorpha > Conopomorpha cramerella. The sequence continues at coordinate 19,942 of SJJU01004792.1, forward strand.
TTTACAAGACAGAAGTTTATGCGATATTAGCGACATCTCACAACAACAAAAATTAAGAAACTATTTTAAGCTGTCAGATGGTTGTCAAATAATTTCCCTTTGATTCGTACGGTCAAGCATACGCAGCGTCATCTGCATTCAGCTTCGCGTTTTCTACTCTATAGGTTAGGAAACGAATGTCAAATATGAACAAATCATTGTCCTAGAGGTGTCATGTGGAACTACGGGTAGGAAAAAGCTCTGTCCTTTGATTACCTACTTGAATGCTTCAGACAATCTTCAATATTTATTCAATTATTTCATTTTATACTTTATATTTACAGTTGGAGAACGTGAAATATGTGAGTCCGGTGGGCGAGTGGCCAGAATTCTTTGCCCTTACCATCTTCGCCATGGAAGCGATCGGCGTCGTGATGCCGCTCGAGAACGCCATGAAAACCCCACGCTCCATGCTCGGAACCTGCGGCGTGCTCAACACGGGCATGTCTGGTGTGACCCTCGTCTACATCGTGCTGGGCTTCCTCGGGTACCTGCGCTATGGAGAAACAGTGCAGGGTTCGGTTACCCTCGATTTGGCTAACGAAGAAATGTGAGTTATGAATCGACATAATATGCATGCGTTGACAAAATGAGAACCATTGTCTATCTACTCGACGAAAACAGACGGTTTCCAATAACGTACCGGTTTTAAATTTTTAATAGATGCAAAATATCTATTGTGTATAAAAGAGTTGTAGGAAGTCGTAATTTATTCGTACCTAAATTATTAAATTAATGTCATACAAACATTATTTAAACGTCACACCCGTTTACCAGAGCAGTACATCACATCCAATCATGTGAATGATCATTCAATGAATGTATTTTTTGTTTCGTCCCCAGCCCGGCTCAAATCGTGAAGATAGCGATCGCCCTCGGCGTGTACTGCACGTTCGGGCTGCAGTTCTTCGTGTGCGTGGACATCGCGTGGCCGTGCCTCAAGGAGCGGTTCACCAAGCGGCAGGACCTGGCGGAGTACGGCGTGCGGACCGTGCTGTGCACCGCCTGCGTGCTCATAGCCGTCGCCGTGCCCGAGATCGCCCCGCTCATGGGCGTCATCGGTGCCTTCTGCTTCTCGCTCCTCGGCCTCATCGCACCGGCGTTCATAGAAATAATCACCTTCTGGGACATCGGCTTCGGCCCCTGCAAGTACTTAGTGTGGAAAAACTGCCTAGTCACGATATTCGGCATACTAGCGCTCATATTCGGAACGAAGAACGCTATTTCGGACATTATAAAATCTAGCACCAGTTAAACCGGCTAGACCTTTTTTAGAGGATATGATTCTTTGCTCCTAGTTTTAAGTTTTCGGTAAAGACTTGTGATTGGAAGCCAGCGTGCTCGAGTATTTTTTTTTATTATATTATAAATATGTATATGGTGTGCGTGAGGCGTGGCGGGTGAGTGGCGGCGCCGGCCATGTGTCGTTACCCCTGAGCATTCCCGGCCGGCGCCGCGCCTTCCTAGGTTTATATACTTCGTGGCTTCGAACAACACCGCCAAATTAGACATAATATTATGTAGGTACAAACATTTTCTTTATAAGGAACTTTTCGTTGTACACCTCTGGCATTTCCGATGCGGTTCGGATAGGTAATAATATTTGTGAGCAATCAATGATTTTTTTTCCGATATTAAGGTACATAGTGTTAATTTTATGGTTTATGTAAAAAAAAATAGCTGCATTTAATAAACCTAGATAGATTTGCTGTGTCACGTAGGTACATAATTATAGTATTTTTATAACAGATAGGTACTAACAATATAGGTAGATAGTTAGTTACAATGAATTTTACCTGTTGTACAGTAAATGCACTTTTCGAAGCACCTTTATTGTGATTAAAAATCGAATCAACACAAAATATATCAATGCGAGGCCTTTTAAAATTTTATATTTACAAGAATTTTATAGAAAGTACCACCTACCTAGACACCATGAACCGTTAGGTTTAAAAGAAATCTTGAAACTTTTTGTGCCTTCTAAGAGGAATTACGATTTGTACCTAAGTAACTACCAATAAATTTACCTGATATAATTATTTGAATTATGTGAGTACAACTCGACAAGTACCTACCTAACAAATAAACTCATTTCGGTACAGTTTGGCGCGTAACATTTCCTTCACGCCAGAAAGTTCCTATATTGCTCCAAATTAATTTTAATCATGCATTATTATGTATATTTATATTTTTAAGCAACCGATATTGAATAATTTACTTTATTAAGTTTATATTGAACGATTACGTTTAAGTTATTACTGTATTACATTTTAAAACATGAACTTATACACTTACATATTGTTTTTCTCTTTACACCACCAACACACACATACTACCTTAGACAAGGAGCCATCTTCATGATAAATCAACGATCTCTCCGACCGTCCTACTAACAACGGTAAGGTTTACGTGGAAAGCCTTCGAAAGCCCGAGTGTACCACAGTAAGTCTATTCGCAAGACGATAT
>SJJU01004793.1:0-27542 GCA_012932125.1 Conopomorpha cramerella
TATGTATAAGACAAGTGTAATTAAAAAAATAATGAACTTGTACGATAGGGCATACCTACTGAAAGTTTCTGGGATTGGCCAGATATGAAAAAAAAATACTGATTTTGAAAAAGAACTCTTACGGATTATGATATTTTTTTTTATTTTTTTGTTGTTTTGAAATTTTGTTGCGTGAAAATTTTCGGTCTATGATTTTTGCTGTGGGTTAAATCAACAAGAGAGTTGCCAGAGACTTCAACTAGCGTTTGGTGATGAAGCCCCGTCTCGTAGCTCTGTGTATGCGTGGTTTGCTGAGTTCAGACGTGGACGGAGACACCTCCAGGATGACATTCGTGAAGGTCGGCCAAAAACAGCGGTTAGTGTCGGTAACCGCTGTTTTTGGCCGACAAATAACATAGACACTGTGAGGCAATTAATTGAGGCAGTCAGCGCGTGGAGCGCGCAAAGTGGCCTAACCCTAGACCAATCAGTATGGAGATATAAAAGTTTTTAGAATATAGAGTTCCTCTTATGTGAGTAGATATTTTATGGAATTTTATTTTAGTCAAAATGTAATTTTTTTGTAATAAAAATTATGGGATTCTTTAACATGAATAATTTTATTTTAACCATGTAATTGGTAAATTGCCGTACTTAAGTCGGAATATGAAAAACTGTGGCTTAGGCCACTTTAGCGCTGACCTCCTCAATGACTGATAAAAAAATTACCTGTGAGCAAATTCCGACTGCATTAGGGATTGGAATGAGTCAAGTTAAAACTATTTTACGGGTAGGTAAGGAAGTTGCAGTCGATGGATACCGCACGATTTGACAAAAGATCAAAAACGACTACGCATGGATTGGTGCTGTGAAATGATAGCAAAGTATGACGGAGGGTAATCATTGGCTGTTTATAATATCGTGACAGGTGATGAAACGTGGGTATACTGTTTTGAACCTGAAAGATGATTTACCCACAAAAGTCAAGAAAAGTCGAAGCACGGGTAAGAAAATATTTCCTCGTTTTTTGGAAAAATAGTCATTATGCAACGGTAGCACTTGAAGATCAGAGGATAGTAACCGCGGATTGGTATACAAACAAATGTTTGCCCATAGTTCTAGGAAATGTTCGTGAAAAGCGTACTCGGAGCGATGTAGTCCTTCACCACGACAACGCAACCGCGCACTCCGCCCGGCTGACGAATGCGTATTTGCGACGGGTGCGTTCCACGAGGCCATTAAAGAGATCTCCAAAGAAGACTGGTCCCACTGTTTTACATAATAGTTTCAAAGAATGCATAGATTGTGGGGGAATATACTTCGAAAAACAAAAAATATGTTTCCTGTTGAATATTCTAACTCATTTATTAGAACCCAGAAACTTTCAGTATGCCCCACGTATACCTACATACTTAAATGCAAATACATAATTTCTTATGGGGTAAACTATTTTTTTAACAGTATTCTCTCAGGTCACTTGTTAGTTTGACAAATATGTAGGGATCAGCATATTGTACCTAATACTTTAGCGAGCGCTAACGCGAGACGAGTCAGTCGTCGTCCGCGCTCACCCATTGTAACTTGTGTTCATCACTTGAGAAATATAATCGATCAGTGTTAACAAATACAGACTTTTATTTATCGGGCTCGAGCGCCAACAATTTAATTAGGTTAGGTGTCTTTCGCAACGTACATCATACACAACACAATTAGCCTAAAAATAGTAATAAATGGTATGGGTGATATTATGTAAAAGTAACTAAAGTGCTTTAGCTACTTAACATGGGAAGAAGGCAATGTGTGTGTTGTTGTAAAATATTTATATTTTATTTATTTATGTAGCCAACCCATAGTCTAACCCATCATGCAAAAAGCACTCTACATAAATTATGTCACCCTTTACATACCACAAATATTTTTTTATGTTTATACTTTACTAGGTGTACCTCTGTAGTGCTACACACAATTTATCCCAAAGCCATGGATTTTTTAAATTACACATAGGTTAAAAGTATAAGCTTGTTGTAATTTCATTGAAATCCAATTGGTAGTTATTGCATGAGACAGTAACAAACAACAACCTACCATCGATATACCTGTACATTTATAATATTAATGTGATGAAAATTATTATGCATTATTCACTTACCTCTGAATGAAATAGTATAGTATCGGTGGGATAATATTCTAGCAAATAATTTACTATGTCATGGGATGTCAGTTTCCCCGGATTGTCCAGAGCTGTATTACATAGAGCTGTCTGCAAAAAGTATGAACATTATACATAAAAAAAAATACTAAAAGTGTGAAGTGTAGTCACAACAAAAACAGAAACCCCCCAGTTTGTCCATTCAGTAACATTGTCCAAATTGGGTCTCAGAATATGATTAAATATTTGGATGATTCAAGCAACAGCAACTATAAATCAGACGCTCTAAGTGAATAATAACTCCCCTGTGATCTCCTCTCCTATGATTTCCTATAATATGCTCATTGATAAAAGAAACAAATATTTTTGCAGTGGGCAGTAAGCAAAATAAATTTGGTAACCCCTACTCAGGTATTATAGATTTAATAGACTTAATACTTTAATAGACTACATCAGTTTGTGTAATTAATCACAACAAATGGATGCTGCTGTATGTCCTCTCTAAGGTGTCACAGTGGTTTGAAAATGGATTATCCCAGAACTGAAATATGGCTATAGACACAGTCTTGAAACATTTCAATACACCCATAAGGAGGCATATCTTACCAAATGCATAGTTGGTTGAGATATAACTTCCGTTTGTGCATCCCATTCAGCTGCAACAGCTCGAGCTAGAGGTTCACTATCTACTAAGAGTACTTGTCCATTCGGTGTTTTAAGTCTTCGATGATCCAGTGTTATTTCCCATTTGCTGTCATTCTGGACAATACCTGTAGCCTTGTAGAATCGCTTGCGTGTAGCTGTCGAAGAATTTATTAAGTGTAGCAGTGTAACCCTCATACATACGTATGGTAAACAGGTACCTAATAATAATCAGTTTGGCCTTACCATAATTTCTATATTTGATACAATGTGAACACTGAGCTCTCAGTAAACCACTTAAGGAAAATACAGACGTTTTCAAAAACATTTCAGCTGCAACTTAGAATAGAAGACTTGGAAAATACAGTTTTCTACTCAGGTTTTTTGTATTACAGACAGATATAAACAACATAACCTCAAATTACAATATAAAATACTGACACACATATTTTTTTTCGTTCAAAGCTAACAGACTAAGGCAGTTAAGACATGTAGCCAAATACCGACGAGGTAAAAATAAATCATAGACAAAGTGGACAAACTTGTCGGTCCGCCATTTTGTCCTGATTTCTCTTCCATACTCCATAGTTTGTTGTCTATGAATCTTGCTTGTTTGTTGAAAACCTATTGTGTATCCAAATAAATTGTAAAAAGGGTTTTACAAAGTAAATCATTGATAAAAAGCTGTGATTGTGTAATTCGAATTTGCCTGTTACTTGTGAAAATGCATAACGTGGATTCTGATTCATAACACTTAAGAAAATTAGTGATTGTTATTATCTAAGTGATCGGTGACGCTAACTACCTTGTGTATAGGTCAACAAGCTAAAAATAATCGCTACTTGCTTAGAGGAGTTTTGATTCTAATCTCTTCTTGATATTTGTGATGTACCCACATCTTATCAGCGGCGAGGAAGAACAGAAGAAGATTCTTATACAGAGTGTGAGACTTCTGCACTCAAAGAGAAAAGGAATATTCATACACCCCACGGCTATGTACAGAAATAGTGCATTTTGTTGCACAAAAACATCACCGATAGCAATAAGTTCGAGTGGATAAGGCGGTTCTGTAAAAGAATTAAAGATGAAACTATTAGAGAGCGGTCGATTGGAGGCGCTAAGCAGCGCACTCTCGATCCTCAATGGCGACAGTGCAGTGCAAGGTCGAGTAGAAAGCTACAGCTGCAAAATGGCTGGCGGAGAAAAGGCATTCTACAAAAAGTTCACTGCTGATGGTGGTACTTCACGTGATCTCCAAGCACTTTCTCCCCCAGAAGGGGCCTCATACAGGTAAAAAGTGTACAATACTATTCCACCTACTTCCTTATTGCTGCTATTAGTAAACAAACCAAATATCAGTAGTCAATCAGGTTTTTCAGGTACATTATAATGTATCATTTAAATTATAATGTGTAATTTCTTATTTCAGCCGCAGTCTTTCCGGTGATGAGGGGATGCTTTGTGATACCATATCTCGCAAGACCTTATTTTACTTGATAGCAACTTTAAATGCTGCTTTCCCTGATTATGACTTTTCAATGACAAAGGTAAGTGTCAGGTACTGTGCAATTGTAATTATAATTGTTTCAATTATCCTGTTTTTGTAATAATTTCAGTGTTTAAAAGACCCTGCCAAGTTTGTCTATTAATTTTCCATGAAGACAAGTTATTATTTTTTATAAAATGTAGTTTTCAGTAACATCCAGAGAAATTTCACTTTATTACTAAGTAATTGAGTTTAAAATAACTTTTCAGTCTCCAAGTACTGGTGCTAATGGTTTAAATAATTTCAACTGTGTCTTAAGTTGATGTGTATTAATGAGGTATTATTGTTAACAGAGCAGTGAATTCAGTGCAGAGCCTTCACTAAGTTGGGTTCAAAGTGCTGTGGATGCAGCTCTGTCTACTGTTGGCGGCATTCGCTGGAGACAACTGCGTCCAGCTTTTTGGTCAGCTATAGAAGAAGAGATAACACTCCCTGAGTGCCGTATCTACAGCTACAACCCTGATCTTGCAAGTGATCCCTTTGGAGAACCTGGATGTCTCTGGGCATTTAACTATTTTTTCTACAATAAGAAGTTGAAGCGGATTGTATTCTTCACATGCAGAGCAATGAGGTATTATAATATTTTATGCAGTTTACTTTTTTATATTTACCAAAATTTTATAGGTACTTATTTAACATTATAATTTCTATTCCAGCCCAGTGTGTGCAGTTGACTCTGGTGTGGATTTTGCAATGGATGAAGATGAAGATTATGACTAAGTTAATATGTTTGCCACATATTTTGTCATTTTTTAATGCACTTTATTTTTACGAGAGTCATCGGACTATTCATTTTAATTCTTCGTAAATAACACATCTAAGAACATTATTTTATAAATACATTAGTGTGACTATAAATGTAGTGGTTATATTTCAAAGAAATTTCAAATATACCTTTTAGGGGAGAGTTGTTAATGTAATCTGTGTTAATAATATACAACTAGTTGTCACACTTCACCTTCTATCTATGGTATTAGTTTTAAAAGTAACATACTGGCACATACCTATACTTAGTTGGATGTCTGTATTTATATAGCTGTTTGGCTCTATAATATGAAATCTTTTTTTTATAAATTCCTTCGTAATTTAACACTTGTGTTGAAGACAAAGCAAACCAAATTGTTTACATTTTATTCAAACTGGAACTTTTTGTGACCTATGAATGTGGCTTTAATTTACATCTGTTAGGATATATTTCTCTGTACTTTCAGTGTAGATTGTTAGAGTTTGTCATTGTTAGATTTTAAGTATATTTGTAGTAATTAAATGTCATATATTTGGTCAATGGAGACATAGATATCTATCTACTAATATTAACTAGAGTATTACTATTAGGGGTGTGATCTCTTGTGTTGTCAATCACAACAACAATTTGTTTTCAGATTGTGTTGACAACACTTATCAAGAAGCTTGTTTATTAGGTATTTGTAGTAAGTAGGTACTAAACAAATTAGTGTGTAATTAATGTGTTTTAGATTATTCATCACTTGTTTGAATAAATCCGCCTCATTCATGGCGTCGAGCCATTATAACGTGTCGGTTGTCCAGAATTTATTAAAACCACATTTTGTCTTCAAATATGTGAATTTTATTTCCTCTTCCCCATCCAAACACGAACAGAAAAAAATATTTCCCGTTGATAAATAACATCGGTACCAGATACTTCATTAGACTACAGTTAGTAAATAAATATCCCAAAAGTATGTATATCCAGTACCTACCTTTCTTTGCATTGCAGAGAGGTCCTCAAACTTAAAAAAATAATCGACCAACAACATCGCAGTACCTATATGTTAAAGTTCAACATTCATTGGTTCATTAAAAATTAGTCTATTCAATAGTTAAAGCTCCTTTCTGTAACTCAGTAACAGACGGATAAAAACCGGGTGCTCACCCTTCAATCTGCATTCAAGAAGGGCAATCATAGGGTTTGCCACTGGTATACTGCCGACGGGAGAGGTACCATACATTCAAACTTCACGCCTCTCTGTCGCTCCCAAGGGGTAAGCAGAGATTACAGTTCTAAATTTGTCACGGTCCGGACATACCCCTTCTGCTTCACCCACATTCATACATAATCTCCGGTTTGGATTACTTTTCACACCACCTTCTGTCATGGAATCACCAATCTGGTCGATGATCTTATTCACTCGGCCAACAAGGGTATTAGGCCAGGCCATATATTACTATACAAGATTCATCAATCATACTCTCCAATCTTCCACAAAGGTAGGTACATTCAGCGAGGCAAATCTATATTTTGTTAGTTTACTTTTATATCGCAATGGGCCTACCTGTAATGATGTTAACGTGTATGTAAATAAATATAAAAAAATAAGTCTCAGCCATCCACGTTTCAATATTTATTTTCACCTCTACGAGAGACCTGCCGTCACACGGGTTGCTGTACTGGCAGAACTGTTAGAACATTTTACTTTTAAATATTATATTACTTGCTGCTACGGAACTCTTCATGTGCGAGTCGGACTCGCAGAACAGGTTTGTGAAACTCATCAGGGGTAAGTCGCCCCTCATCACGTCAGTACAAAACTTTATCATGTGTTAGTAGTTAAGATGCATAAATAATAAGGAAATAGGTGATAAGTGGCGAATCCATCGCGCAGAGTTTTGTCGTATATCAGATGTCAATCCGTTACCATTATTATCTAAAGAATTCTGATGTTTTAATTTTAAGATCATAACAAGATCACAAGACTGACGGATCTTACGCTGTTTCGATTTTGTCCTTTCGTGGTAATAATGTATATAACGCCCTAATAATTGAAAATAGAAAGCCCCTCGGTACTACGCCAGTTAAGGAATAAGGACGGATCGGGACGAACGTCTCTGTCGTTTTTTAAATAAATATTTATCAATATTTTCATAAATCAATAAACTGTAGTAAAATTAGATGTCCTGTCATTTCGAAAACCGTTGAAGTCTATGGGTCAGACAGTCCTTGAATGTACTGTGTATGAGGTAGGAGAACTGTCATTACTGGCATACTTTCCAAACAAAATTTGACAGCAGTGACAGTTCTCCGCCAAAACTGTCAGAAAAACGTCAAAGAAAATTCCCCATTGTTGTTATGATGAATAAAATCAAATAAATCTTTTTACAAAAAAATATATTGATGAACAATCAAAACAATACAACAGCGACAAAATTCATACTTAAGAGGACTTGTAGTTATGAACTTATAACTACTATAATAAAAAGACATCTGTTTTAATTATTTACATGACACAATATACTTGGGTACGCATCACTCTAGTAGCTATGTACACACACGACACTTGTACACTATACTCTAGCACAGACACCACGCACGGGCACAGAACAGCGCCCGTACAATAAACTCTCTATACATTGATCTCCACAATATTATTTAGGCTTATAAATATGTTCATACAAAAATAAAGTGTAAAGTAATTTAATAAAATTTGTAAAATAAAATATGGAAAAATATTTCAATATAATATTATGTAACAAAAAAAAGTTAGTCATGTTCGCAACTTCATTTAATGATCATGTTTTTTTTTTGTAAGTATAAATCGCCTTTAAATCAGTTATAGTTACAAAAAAAGTAAATATTTTTAACAGAAACATTTTCTTCAAATTCGATACAATAGATTTTTCATTCGATTTAGATTATTTGTATGATGATTTATTTTTATTAAACGCCAACAAAACACAATATCAACTAATTTCATATTCTATAAAATACGGAGATCAATATCTTAATGGCAAATATAAATTTTGAATAGAAATATACTTTGCTACCAATTTCTAACGCAGATTCGTTTTATAAAAAAAATCAATGGTTCAATAAATAATTGCGCGTGAAAATATTGCAATATATGCCTATGTGCGGTATAACAAATTGACAAATCTATTAAAATTGTATGATTAAAAAACCGCCGCATTACAAATATATCTAGTAAAAGCCTCACTGATTTAAAGGTCTTGTCACACTAGATGTATTTTCCGATGCAAAATTGTTCTGCCGTGGTTCGGTAACTCTACCATTAGTTCTATGGAACTACAAAATAAATCAGTTCGTCTTTCTCTACGGAAGAAGGGAGTGAGAGACTTGCTATATAAATACACTTTTGTTCCAGACCTCTTCTCCGTAATGTAGCAGTAAATCGGAAAGCACATTCAATGTGACAACACCTTTATATTTCTACAGAATATGAAAGTAAGTCTATTTCGTAAACCGTTATCTTAAACAAATAGACATGTCGCTTACAACCTAAAGAGATGTACAGTCTATTTTACAAACGGGCCACTCTCAGCTGTACAGGCAGGGACCATGAATATCTCTCATATTAACACAACAGCTTGCATAGAATCAATAATCAAATAAAAAAATATATAAGTAATTCAAATAACATCTAACGGGAAACTCGTACATTAGCACAATGTCAACTTACCGAACCACTACTAAGATATTCGTGTGCCGATAATTATAAATATGTAAGTATAATAATAACTTCATTTATGTTATTTATAATTCCAATGTTCTAAATAGTAGTTTTAATTATATTTATATGAATATAAACAGAAATGTTCAAAAGTCCCCAACTGTAGTTCCCAGGGTGGGAAAAAATTACGGTTACCCGCGAAAATAATAGGTATAAATCTATGATAGTAACATTAACAAAAGTTGATAATTTTATTATGTTAGACACAGTCCCGATCTCTTTTTGACATTCGATAAATCATCTGTTGTAATGCATAGTGTACCTATGTACGAAGCAACAGTAGCTGTTGCTTTTACAATGGAGACTTCTAACATATTACACAACATGAGGGCCAGATATGCTCAGCTGTAAATCTATGGTGTTTCAGCTAAAATATTGCAATTTTCCGGTCGAGTGGCAATTGGTCTTACAACATAAATACAAAACGTCAGAATGAGATTGCACGCGATTTCAGCCTAGGGTGCCAAATCGTCGCGACAAATGATGTGAATTGCTGTTTTACTAAAGAACACTGTGAAATGAGAGTAACAAAACGAGCAATTCATATCGTTCCACGCTGCAACACCAGAGCGATGGAACTACGTAAATGTAGCATAGTTGTACACCAGGATTGACAAAAAACATGTTTCGTAATAAGGTCGAATAAGGCTACCTCTGTGAAGGCGTAACACTCGTATATCCAGAGTGCAATTAGAATATAAGATCGTCAATTATTGTTGTGTAGTCGCCTACCGCTTGTCGGCGGCGGGCAGCGGGGAGGGGTGCGCGGCCTGGGGCGCGGGCGCGGGCGGCGGGGGGGCGGCGGCGGCGGCGGCGGGGGGCGGTGGCGGCGGCACGGCGGCGGCGGGCTCGCGCTTGGAGCGCGGCCGCCACGCGTCCAGCAGCGCCTCGACGCGCTCGTCCGTGGGTCCCCAGCGCGCGAACCCCGCCGCGTTCTGCAGCCACACCACCACGCTGCCCCAACCCCAGCGGAAGTACACCTCGTTCCTATCACAAATAACGCACTTTGCAGTTCAATTCGAAGTGCTATTAAAAAGTAAACACACACAAGCAAGATTCGGCGGGGCTTAAGGTATTGGATTAGTAATATTGATTGATGGATATCTTCACGAATATTTCAAACCGAATCTACCTACTACATACTTTTTTATACAAAAAGAAGAAAGGACTCGCCTAATAGATAATATTCATACAGACCAGTAGGATGAGAGATGGAACAAGATGTCATTGTATCGAAATGTTCAGTATTATGCAGTAGTACTCACTTTGGCATTACATGCTGAAACCCGTGTCGGTATTCATGCTCGAAAGCTGGAATCACAACCTGAAATGATAACAATGCCTTATCAGTACAAAATAATTCTTAGACGATCTTTATGAATATTATTCATAAGATTACAACAAGAAGGCATGTACATGTTTGCAATAGTAATTTAACCTCCAAGAACAAATAATTGGTCTGTCTGTAAATAATGACTATGAATCACGTCCATGAGGACTAAGCGTAATCATGGAGAGTGTGCACGATGACATAAGTAGTGGATTATACTCTTCCAATTCACTGCCACCTTAGGATTTCATTACAATGAAAGTTTTTGCAACAATTTACTTCAAAATCATTCAAAATATCGTTTTTGAACTCGTGTCATCCAATGATTGATAAAACGTGTAATGTCACAAGGACATTACTGAGAGAGAGCGAGACACATGATGTGTGCGCGACCTGTTTCCGCTTGAAGTGGCTGGCCTGCAGCTTGTGCAGCGCGAGCGCGGGCCGCTCGGGCCACTCCGGCAGCACCACGAGGAAGGAGAGCGGCTCGGCCGACTCGTGCAGCAGCCGCTCCATGTGCCGGAACGCGGCCTCCAGCAGCTGCTCGCAGTACGGCGGGTGCGCCACCAGCGAGCCCGACACCGGCCGCAGCTCCAGGAACGGCCTGCCCGACGGGTTCACATACTCAATAACTGGCGGCTTTTTACCGCCCGTAGTACATACAATACAGTAGTGTCGGGGTAGTTCATGTTTGCTTTCCAGCAGCCGAGAGGATTTTCAAAGTAGGTGGGGGCGAGTTGCGGTACACAAGTGATAATAACTTATTTCGAGATTTATTTGAATGAAAAACAAAAAAGTTAACTTTGTCAATTAATAAGATACTGTTTAAGTACTCAACTTATAGTGAAATGTATGTACATACCAGTTAAATAAAATAAAGTGTAATTCATTAAAATTTCGCCGAAAACGAAGTCGTCAAGTCTTTCTTTGTTCAAATAAAGGTTTGCTTTATTTTCCTTAGATTTTTTATCGTTCTTCCTGTTTACATTTTGTTTCAAGAGCGTCCAGAACCAATAACTACTGTACGCCGCGGAAGCTAACTAGCGTACTGCTGAGCAACATCACTCGTACTTCCCGCGCGTGCGTCTACACCCCCTCTGAGATCTGAGAGTTTCTCCGCGCCCACTTACGCCTTGCCCCGCGGGCGTTCCACGAGTTACGTGGTTTGCCTATGAACTATGAACGACTACTGTCTTGTATAGACAGTGATTGAGAGACCCATTGCTAAGGTACACCAATATAGTTGGATTTCAGTGGTCGCTTTCGAAGTTATGAGCGTTAAATAGATCGCATTCAATTAGGTACATAAGATAAGAAGAACTCACCCTCTCGAGCCAAAATAAGAGTCGGTGTCGGGGAACGCGGAGCAGTACTGTCTGAAGTAACAGTCGAGTGGGCTGGCGAAGCACTCGAAGGTGACCCCGAAGCACTTGTGCAGGCACTCGAGCACGGGTATGGGGAGGGACATCTGCGTGAGGTGCGCGTCGCCGCCCGCGCCCACCCAGGCCGCGTAGCGCCGCAGCACGCACCACACGCGCGACAGGAACTGCTCGAACTTCTTGTCGTCGAAGCAACTGTACCGGTACAAGCATTCCTGCAATATTCAATAGTAGATTATAACAAAGGAGCAAAATAGTACTTTTATTTTGAATCCAGAGCGATCGAGGTAGTCTGGAATTAAATCACGAGCGTAGCGAGGCGATTTGGAATATAATACTGAGCGAAACATTTTTTAATTTGGAATTTTGGTGCCATTTTATTGCGGCCTTATTCAACTATCAGATTTTTATTACCTATTTAATTTCATGTGATATCATAGTGTTGTTTTATGCTAACAATATTGATTATGATTGATATATATTTTACTATAAAACAACCAAATGATAATTTCATAGTTTCAATGAAGTTGTAAAATTAAAATACTTTTCGTTTAAAGAAATCTGACGCTAGAAAGGGGGAAAAAGTTACTTTGCGTCCAGGAACAAAATGATATTTACCGAATAGGAGTGATGAAAAATATATAAATACTAGCTGACCTGGCAAACGTTGTTTACCAAAATACCTTATAACCTATATGTTATTCTAGTTTATAAGCTACAATACTGCCAAGTTTAATCAAAATCCGTCCAGTACTTTCTGCGTGAAAGAGTAAGAAACATCCATCCACACATACAAACTTTCACATTTATAATATTAGTGGGATTTCATGACCAGTGACTTTCGAAGAGTATCAGGTTCAGAGCAATTTACTGTAGTACCAGGCAGATGATTAGAACTACGGAATTTCCTGTCTGCTTAAAAGAATTCAAGGAATGGAGATCCTACACACTGGTAGGTAGTAATGCCTTTAAACGATACAGATGAAAAGTGTAAGTACTGGGAGTCATCACATAATGTAAGGTTTTATCCACACTCCACTACACACTATGATTCTAATTAGACCAATCAATCAAAATCAACTTGGAATACGAATTACGAATGTACTCACCAATTTCTGTAGATATGCATGATTAATCATCTGCGTCTCGCCGAGGTAGCGCAGCAAGGCCTGGTCGCGGTCCAGGAAGTGCTCGACGAGCGGCGGCCGCGGGGCCGGCAGCGCGAACTGCACCGGGTAGCACCACACCTTGCGCAGCGCCGCCTGCTGCAGCGGTGCCGGCAGCTCCTGCGCCACCACATCACACATTCATCTACACACTGCACTCACTCAACCAGACGTATGTGCGCAACACATTGAGGCAAGGGAATTATTATCTTGCAATCTTACCCGTGAATTCGGCTAGTCTGTCTTGAAAACGATCAAGAAGCTTGTGCTATTTGTTATATTCAGGCAAAATAATGTCGAGAATCTGAATAGGACAACTGTCTATTTTAGGGACACTAAGCTATACAGGGTGGCTCATTCAAATCGGACAGTATGAGAAAGTCTGAAACTATAACACATATGACGATTTGTTCTTAGGAACCATGTCACCGATTTTTATAAGAAAAACTGCATTCATACATTTAAAAACTAACTTGTATTCAGCACGGGAATCGAACCCGAATCCGGTTGTTTTGAGAGAAAAAAACTGACACATTTTCTATTTAGAGATTGATTCCATAGGTCTTAAGAAGTTTCTGTGAATGTTTGTACTCACTGTATAATTTTCTTCTTTTTCTTTGTTTGTATTGTAATTTGATTTACTGGTGTATGTTTATAATACTGACCCGCACTTATGTTCTCCCATGTTGTGAGGTTGACTGGTAGATAATACTTTAGTATTAAGTCCACCCTTTGTACTTTTAGTGCAATAAAGTATTAAATAATAATAATAATAAATGTTTCTATGAAAAATAATGTCTAAAATTTAAAAAAATGCATTGTTTTCACATACTTTCATTTATTTTAGTGGGTGTTGGAAGTGGCCACTGTTTTTTAATACAATATTGGAACTTTTTTCTAAATGAAAGTATGAAGTTTTTCTTGTTATTAAAATGGATGGTTAGAGTTTTTCTTGTTATTGAAATGATGGTTTCTAAGAAGATAACTTTTTATGTCTTATAGTTTCATACTTTCCCATACTGACCGATTTGAATGAACCAACCTGTATATACATAAAGAAAGTATGGGCAAATTATTTCTCCCATTGGATATTTGTGTAGAGTGCCTAGATCCATCATTCACATTCAATAATAGTTTTAGTTTGAAGAATTTTAAGTTTGTTATTCATTAATGTCAGTTCATCATCATTCATGATGGTGTATGTCATTCTGAAACAGACTTGCTCCACACCCACACTATACACGGAATATTTATGTCAAAAATTTTCCGATTTCACATTTCATAGTGAAAACTGGTGGCCTGCGCCTATAACCTTTTGTAATTAAAAGAAAGAATAAAATTGTAGAGATAAAGAAATAAGCAGAATAATGCTGAAGTAGAAGAGATACATCTCACGGTCTTGCCACCAAGTCATTAAACATTAGTTAATTATTCATTAGCATAATTGGGTAGGTATTTTAGTCTTTTGTTATGGTGGTTACAATAACTTCCCATACCTGTATTCCATTTTCCTTCAGTAGTGCACTGTGTTTTTCTCTAATTTTTCTTGCATATTCTGCTGACAAATGGTAAATTTTCAGACAAATTCCCTCCACTGATCCCTTGACTGTTTCTGTCAAATGAGGCTGGCATTGTTTCTGGAAAATATTATGATTATTGTTTTGATTACAATTTGATATATATATTGGAATACAATTTTGTATTAATCAACAGTACTTGGACTACATACTAAGTGTAAAAGAACTCTGATATTTTTTTGCATTTCCCCCCATCATCGCCATAGTAAAAGTTGATCATATTGACAAGCCCAACAATGTTTCTAAGTCCATTGCTCTGGGTCCTTTTACATGCAGTTTACATAGCTATAGACCTGTCTCCCAGAGGGATAGGTAGTGGCAATAGCCTTCCACCTACTACACATCCGACACCTCTCTTGCACCAGTCATATAACAATTTTTGCATTCAGGCACATGTGCCAAATTTACAAATAATAATGTAATTACCCTTAAATGCGCAAGTCTATCCTGAAAGTCATCATATGTGGCTCCCACAGTTCTTCTGAGCCATTGGAAGGTGTCTTCCGCATTCCATTTCACAACTTTACGGCTTTCTGGTGAAGCATTTCTCGATTCAATCATTTTCTTGGCAGCTTCTGCATATCGTGAAAGCTGTTTTCTGGCATCACCGGTAAATTTAGGGTGTGTTAACTTTATTGGAATATCATTCATTATTTCCTCATACATTGATCTAGAGACTTCAGGAAAACAATGACTTGGTAATAAGGGATCAGAACCACCTTGATCATTTACTTTTCTCTCCATAAACCAACGATTAAATGAATCTTTGGGAGCATCTATACCTTCTCTTGTATGACAAAGTTCTTGATAGCATTGTCTTAACTTATTTGCTAATGTAAACCTAAATCCCTCTATCTCGGGATGTGGATGTGGGCATATAGTTGGAGGACGTTCATATATCACAACATTTGTGGGAACTTCAATATCCCATGGCCCAGCAAGCACAAACTTCTTAGGCGGGGGACCATTGTCTTCAGATGGGCGACGTTTGCTTGAGCCTGGTGTCATGTTTCCAGCATTTGGGGGCCCAGTGTGACATATTCCTAATGGATCTGTAATAGGATCAAAGTCTCTCTTAACAGCGGGAAGTTCCCACATAGACTCTCCTGATAATTTATTCCAAAAATAGGGCCGATTCTCTCGTTTTGACCAATATTTCCTCCAACCCTGCTGTAATAGCTCAGGGTGTAGTTCAGCAGCTAGATGAGGGGCCAAGGGGGCTGGAGCCCCAGGTGTCTGGGGGGTCTCCCCACTGCCGCTTGGAGAAGACTGCGCTTCTGGTGAAGAATCGCACGTAGGCAATGTGTTATCCCAAGAAGAAGAAGCTGGACCAGCCTTTTCTCGTACGTCATTCATTTTGGCGGCACAATTATAACTACACTGTTATTGACATAAAACTAAATGAATTATTATGAAAGCTTTGTGAAATAACACTAGACACTTAAATTAATGAATTTGCTTATTGGGTTCTTACAAGTTCATAATAATTTTCATGTTCTTTATAGGTAAAGTTCGTCAACAATGATTTATGTATAAAACAAACATAAATGTAACAAAGTAACAGTGTCACAGTGCTCAAAAATAAAAAAAATGTCTAATAATAAAAATTCATTATAATTTACACAAACATCTCGTGAATTTACGATAAATGTACACGATTCACAAATAAAATTGGCGTATCTCCCCAAGCACCGCCATCACAAAATGACAATTTAACACTCAAAGTTGGGACACAATGTGTTTAGTTTAATTTTATCGATATCGATAAAATTCTTACCAGCCATATTTTTTTAAAGTTTAGATATGTGTTATTTTCATTGAAAATAAGCAACGATTAATAAATAAGGGAAATTAAGTGAACCTTTTGACGTTCGTCGTTCTGGCGCATTTTCGTGGTAATTCTAAGGCTGAGAGATATTCAATCCTATCCTAAAGCGATTGAAAATATTTTTTTTACAAGATAGTAGCAACTTAGCAAGTTAATTGATTGAAGAATTTGAAGATAATAATGTTTTCTGTGCTGTGCTCGCTATTGATATTGATGTAAAACAGAAAAATAATTCAATGGGCCCTTACAAAAAATTATGCTTTAAAACTTAATATTACACTGCCGGCCGATGTTTTCTGAAATCAATATAATATTCATCTAGACAAGGTTATGTGCAGGTACGTTCTAGTTTGGTAAAAACACACTATGTCGCAGGAAGATGTGTTATATTTAAAATCTCACCAAATTAAACTAGAAACCGACTATTCCATACTAACATTAGAAACAAGGCGCTGCGAAGATATAAGTTACGATGACTTCTTTTGCAATTTTATGGCACGAAATAAGCCCATAATAATTCAAAATGTAAGTAATACTTGGATGTGCTCCAAAAAATGGATAAATGAAGAGCAAAATATTAATTACGCATACCTAAGAGAGCACTACGGAGATTTGAATGTTCCTGTAGCAAACTGCGATGATATTTCATTCAACTCACAAAACAAAACTGAAATGAAACTGGGTAAATATATGGATTACTTACAAAATTCTCTTAGAAGTGAAATACTTTACCTGAAAGATTGGCATCTAAAAAAGTCACTACCTGAAGATTTATTTTATACAGTACCAAAGATTTTTGCTTCGGATTGGCTTAATGAACATGCAATTGACAATAATGAAGATGACTTTATGTTTGTGTATATTGGTCCTGCCGAATCTTGGTAGGTTTATATTAATTATAGAATTAATAGTTGTGTTGGTGTAATATATGATGATACTAACTGTAATATGACATGATACTATGTATGTACACCACATACAAACATAACTGCTAACTTTATTATAATGTTGTTATTTTACAGGACACCAATGCATGTAGATGTGTACAATTCTTACAGCTGGTCTGTAAACATAACAGGACGAAAAAAATGGTTATTGTTGCCTCCTGGAGAAGAGTCCATGATATATGACGAATTTGGGAATTTACCACTGCTTTTCAAACCAGAAGAAAACAGAAATGTTCGTTATCTTGAAGTGATACAGGAAAAAGGAGAAGCTCTGTTTGTGCCGTCAGGTTGGCACCATCAAGTTATTAACTTAGTGGATACAGTATCTGTAAACCACAATTGGATAAATGGTTGTAATTTACATTTTGTATGGAATGCCTTACTGAAATCCTTACACGATGTGGAAAAGGAGATAATCGATTTAAAAGAGAGCCCTGAATACACTGAGCAGTGTCAAATTATATTAAAATCTCTCTTTGGGATGGATATTGAGTCATTTTATAGACTTTTACATTTTGTAGGAGCAAAAAGAATTACAGAGTACAAAAACAAAAGTTATTTGAAATTCAATAGATATATTCTGAGTGAAAGACATATTTTATTTGACCTTTATACCATACAAAAGACAATTGAATGTGTAATCCATAACCCACTTACACAGAAATTAAGCTTTAAAACTAATATCCAGAATGAATTACAAGAAGTTCTACTTTCACTGAAATGCATATTTACTTCATTGTAACATATATAATTAGTGACCTGGTTAACTAAATTTTTGATAAAATATTATAAGAAATATGGCCATTTTCTTGTAACTTTCTTATATCTTTTTCATTATATCCTATTTCTTTTAGGATTTCTAGTGTATCGATTCCAACATCGGACACAGGCTTTACTTCGGTTGATTTTCCAGGGGTTCGCGATAGTCTAGGTGCCGTTTCCGGTACAACAATTTCGCCATTTCTAATAAAAGACTTCCGAGATTTGTGCAACGGGTGATCAGCACAATTTTCCATATCCAAAACTGGAGTAACACATGCATCTATATTTTCAAAAATGTGTACCCATTCCTCCTGATTTTTAGTCATAAAGACTTCTTTAATTTTACTGCGGTTTTTACTAAAATCACCATACTGATCATATTCTTCTTCTGGCAAGCATAAAGCTTCCAGGAACTGTGAGTAAAATTGGGGCTCTATAGCGCCAACAGCCATAAATTTCCCATCTTTAGTTTTATATGTGCCATAATAAGGGACTCCACCACTTAACATGGCCTGCTCTGGCTTGTCTCCCCATATAGGCAAATTTTTGGCTTTAAATATCCATGAACCCAAATATGCAGCGCCATCAGTCATGCTAACATCGACAATTTGACCTTTTTTTGACTTTGTTCTTTCTAATAATGCTAACAAGATTCCAATTACGGTAAGAAAGCTACCCCCTGCAAAGTCTGCAATAAGATTCACTGGAGGCCTAGGTGGTTCATTGTCTTACTCAACATAGATAAAAGTCCAGATAAAGCGACGTAATTAATATCATGACCAGCTTTGTTTCGATATATACCTTCTTGGCCATATCCAGTGAGTCTTGCATAAATTAACTCCGGATTTTCATTAAAAATAACATCAGGACCCAAACAGTTTTTTTCCATAACTCCAGGTCTAAATGTATCTAAAAGTACATCTGCTGAAGAACACAACTTTTTGATAATAGCTTGACCCTCTGGAGACTTAATATTGACAGTTATCTTCCTTTTGCCATTTGCCATGACATCGTGAGGAACAGATTCCTGAAAAAAAGTCAAAATGTAGTTCGTAATATAGTTTAGTATCATAACTATGAAATGTATATCTCTTATTTTACTTACTTTTTGAATCACTATAACAGATGCTCCAAAATCTGCTAATATTTTGCCACATAGAGGCCCTGGGGCCAGTCCCAGCATTTCTATCACCTTTATTCCCTTTAGAACCATTGAGGATAAGTTGGTAACTGACTCTGAAAATAAAGTATGACACTAAAACATCGGTTGAACATCAGATATCTGTATATATTATTTAAACACTTATAAGATGGGTCCTATCTAACGTTTTACGGTTAAAAGGAGTAGGTTACCAAATCAGTTATAAAGTTAAATACGTTCCTGTTAACTACCTACTTATACATGTTGATTAGATACGCACACCCGCATTAACAACAATAGGGACTAACTGTTATTTATATACCTACATAAGTAGGCACTACTTAATTACCTATTTTGTGCTTCTACAAAGTTCTTAAGGCCCAAATTGAGACTCTTCTTGTCTTTAAATCATATTGTAATGACTATTAAATCGGTAGATACTTAACATAATTAGATAGACACTAAAAAACTATTAAAAATATTTCTTAATAGCCTTTGAAACTCAAGTTTAATGTTTCTGTACACCCTACTTAGTATTGCTTAAATGACATTTGCACCTATTATAAGGTGCAAATCTCATTTAAGCAATAGGAAACGAAATATTCGCGAAAAACGATTATGACCTTTGACCTTCAATATCAGACGCGGACACGATAGCACTTGAGACAACATTTAGAACGAGAAAACAAAGGTTTATGCGAATTTACAGCTTATTATCTTTCATTCCGAGGTTGACCCTTTTTTTACCTAAAATGACGGAGTGGAGTTTTTTTTTCACCCGGGGCCATAGACACCTGCATAAATGGGCGGATTACTCAGTAGGAGGGTACTAAAAACAGTAGGTACACTTCGGTATTTTAAAATACACTTCACGCCTTTTAATCCCAAAGCGGGACTTGCTGAGCAAGTACCCACGGTTCACCAAGTGTATTTAGCCCAACGTGACAGGGGGTGAGCCCATCGCCGTTAAATACTTCGGTATTTATGTATCACTTTATACACACATACCACTATATTATTAAGGTATACAATACACCTTAATAGACTTCGGTATTTCTATATCATTTTATACACACATGGCACTATATAATATGGTGTACACCTTAATCACCTTAATAATATAGCGCCATAAAGTTTGACAGTTTGCGAAAGTTTTCCTGATTAATCAACGCAAAAGCCCAGTAATCATTGTCGCAATGTCTCCTACCTATTGGAAGTTTATTATCTTGAAAATTAGATCGTTAAAAATGGTTAGGTATTGCACAGAAGTTCTTGAAATCTGATTGGTAGTTTCTGAGATTTGAGCGTTCATATAAATACATATCTATTATATTTCGTAAGATTAGATTTACTACATAATATTAGATTACCTACAGATAATTGGGACAGAAGACGTTTAGACGACTACCTATCTAAAATAACTTATTTTTTGTTTGAAAATGTTCTTTTGTTTTAACTATTAAATAAGAAATGTAATAAAATAAAAAAAGATAAAAATATAACCACGAACCTGGATGACACAAACTACCATAAAACTCAAAGTCCAAGTAAACTCAAAACAAAAATAATTATTCATAGTGATGTACCTTTTTTATCGATATAAACAATGGTCCATGTAATTTTTTAAATGTAGAAAAGAACTGCAATTACGTAAATGTGTGAAATCTCAGTGTAATTTATTTAATGGCAGAGAAAATTTAATTTTACTATGTCGTATGCAATATGTATGGTTGTTTTGGCCAAAATACTTGGCATCTGCACTCTGTAAACCAGACATCAAACAAAATAAAAAAATGTTTCTGGTTTCAATTTCAAAGCGGAGTTTTGTTTGACTGATGGTTCCCTTCAGTTCCCTTGTTCTTTCTATTTTCACTTTTCTTGATTCTATTTTGCATTAAATCAAGTTATAAAAGTGGTATATTACAGAATACAGTATAGCGGTGTGATTACGTTTCGACACAAAGCAATTCATTGTGTTTATTGTTATTCAAAATGTCTGTCGCTTTTGCTCCGCGAGGCAATCGACCTCCTCCTAGCCCAGAACAAATTCAGAAGATGTTGGACGAGAATGCTCATTTAATACAAACGATTCAAGAGTATCAATTGAAAGGGCAAGTAATGGAATGCCACCAATATCAGCAAGTGCTCCATAGAAATCTGGTGTATTTGGCTTCAGTGGCTGATGCTAATCAAAATATTCAAGCTCTTTTGCCGGTACGTAGAGGCCTTAGTTTCCCGTTTATTTACTTACATTGTTCTAATACTAAAACAAGACATTATGACCTGATTTACCTAATTAATTTAATTAAAAGTTGTCTTCATCCTGATCAAACTTAAATTTGAATAGTGTAAAGATTGTAACTGTATTAGTTGTATGACATTGACTGATACAGTTTGTTGCAGTACAATAACTTTTGTTTAATCCAATTTGTAAACTAGTAACACAGCAGCTGGAAGTGCAGCTAGCTAGTACATTAAGTGTGATATGTCTGGGATGGTATCAATACAAATTAAAATGTATTTTTGTTTATTAGTCTCACTAAAACATGAGAATGGCTGGACTAATTTGGCCAATTTTATTGCCAAACAAGAGGCCTTGAGATATTTCTGGAAGGAAGAAATATGTGTATGTACATGTACTTTTTTATCATCTCACTTAACTTTACATTTCAAAATTTCAACATACTTGTCTGAAAATAGAGATTTCTTGAACTATTTTTTGGACTTTCACATTGAACTTCCAAGGTACACAATCAAATACAAAAGC
This sequence comes from Conopomorpha cramerella, assembly GCA_012932125.1. Taxonomy (NCBI): domain Eukaryota; kingdom Metazoa; phylum Arthropoda; class Insecta; order Lepidoptera; family Gracillariidae; genus Conopomorpha; species Conopomorpha cramerella. The sequence goes on from SJJU01004793.1 coordinate 21,701, forward strand.
ATTAGAAGATAATATAATAAGGGGTATACAAAATGATTATTTTATACAATTCATAGCCATAGGACTTTTATGTTACTAGTAATGTTATATTTCTTTTCCAGCCCCCTCACCAACTGGCAGCTGGCAATGTACCTCAAGGCCCAATGAATCCACCAGTTAGTGGTGCAGATTCACAGCAGGGCTACAGACCACCATCAGGAGTTGCTTCACCACCAGCAAGACCTGCACAGTCATATTCACAAAGACCATACCCACAAAATCAATATCAGGGGCAGTATCAAGGAGCACCAGGATATCCTCCCCAACAAGGCTATGGTCCACCAAATCAAGGATATGGCCCTCCTAACACACAGCAACAGCCACAGGGATATCCTCCAAATTCCAATTATGGTCCACCAATTACTACAACTAACAACTACCCTCCATCTACACATCCTGGATCAGGATATCCACCTTCTTCTGGACAGCAACCTTATGCTCCACCTCCTGGCAGCCCAGCTGCTCCTGGATCTCCATATCCCGTACGTCCAGCACAACCATACACAGGAAACACTGCTTACCCACCTCCCCAATCATCTGCTAATTATCCTCCAAATGTTGGGGTGAGCACATACAACTCTACCACATCCCAACCCCAACCATATCAGTCACAACCTTTCCCAAATACAACTCCTACATCTGGGTATGCTTCAACACCCACTTCACAACCCAACCGATCCCCACAACCACCACCAGTAGGATACAATGCACAAAATCCTAGTACAACTGGTTATGGCTCTCCTTCTGCACAGTCCCCTACCTACAACTCAAGTTCCCACAGCAATGCTCCTCCACCCACGGCAGCTGGCTCTGGTCCCCCGCCGCCAGCGCCGGGCTCCCAATATCCGCCACCAGGCCAGCCGTCACCTTACCCACCAGCAACTCAGCCTCCGTATTCAAATCCGTCCTCTCAGCCAGGCAGTCCGGCGCCCACAGCGTCCACGGCTCCACCCCCGCCTCAGTCATCATATCCGCAAAATCCACAAAGTTATCCTCCTGCTGGTGGTGCATATCCTCCCCATGCTTATCAGCAAGGTTATCCCCCTGCTGGATATCCGCCTTCCCCGTATCCATATGCTAGACCTCCAGCACCTGGAGGACCGCCTCCAGGCGCGCCACAACCCTATCCTGGGTATGGTTTCCAACCTCCTGCACAACAGTAGGGTTTGAACTGATCTATATTATAGTTTTAGGGTTAAATTAATGTTAATTTGCGAGTTATATGACATGTATTAAGTCAATATTAATGAAATCGTAATACTTTTGACTGTAATAAACAAAATCTACACTGATTGGTTTTCTTCTGTACCACCCAACCTTTCAAGATCTTTTGTACTAAACCCTAGTGTCTTTTTACAATATTCCAGCCATCTCCAATTTTAGTTGTACAAATTTTGAATCAGGAAAATAAAACATTCAGATTTTAAGAAGTTAAAATAAACCTAAAAAAATCACCCTAAGTTAATCTTACCCTATGCCTACAGATTTGTTAATAAGAGCTTGTTTAGTGCCTATATAAATAAACCAGTGGCATGACGTATCACTGCATGAGTATCGCGAAAAGTATGTCCCCGCTCAGATAAGTCATAGTAAGTAATATGCCCGTCGTAAACTTAATGCACCTGAGTTAATTGACCTAGGTACATTAAATATACTTTTAGTTAACTTAAAACACCCGGGTGCATTAAATTTACTTTTACCTAATTCACCTGGGTGAATAAAATTTACTTTTGAGTAAATTAAAAATCATTTTTCCGCCGATGTGTTTTTTGTGTCGAAGTTTAGTTTTATTGCCACGTGACCTTGATGCAGGTTGGCAGAATTAAATTAAAGACTGTCAGCATCTTGCACCATTTCTCGTATATTTAAAAAAATATTGGTTAAATAGCGAGACCATTAAACAATAGTCTGTGTTCGGAGAACGACACCGAACCAATAATTTCGCTAAAAGTTACCACATTCTACTCTTTAAGCAAGAAAATAAAAAATACCAATAAGAACCTCCTAGAGCTGGTAGCAGCTTTAAAAAAAGACGCTGACTCCAAAAGAATCAGTAAAAAGCGAAGATATAGTTTCGAAATCAATAACAAAATTATTTATGAGGCTCAATCAAAACTAATTAATGGCTACATAAACAGTTGGGACATTTTCTAGAAATAGGTAGTCCGCTAGAACCACGTAGGTAGGTACAGAGGTGAATAAAGTATACTTTTAATCTTATAAAAAAATCTTGTTTTATGAAAACCGAAACGGTTATTTTAAGTTTACTAAAAGTACCTACCTATATTTAATGCACTTTGGTGAATTAACTCGTTAAGTCTACGACGAGGTAATATGCAGTAATGCAGTGTTTTGCTTTCGGTACTTTTTAAATACGGAGTGTTTATTTCCGATGTCAGCCACGTAACAAGGTGTCACTAACTGCTACGAATTTTCTTGAATTTTGAACATGCTGTATAGGCAAATTTGACATATTACCATTATATGATTAATACACTTCATTGCATACTAGTGAGTAGGTACTGTGAACGTGCCAGCTCTTGGATATCGCACAGTTAAAAAAGAAAGGACCCAATACGAAACTCTGCTTTGGCGGAAACCCGGCCTGCCTGTGCTACACTGACCATGATGAAGTCTGCTACACTTTTGTAGTTGCATCGCTCAGGCATTACAACGTCAAATAACTTTGATTGCTGCTGGCGTCATTACTCTTATTTAACTGTAATTCTTAGTTAAACAGTGATGCTTGTTGTTTGGTCGCTGCGATGCCGCGCGATTCAATTACGAAAGTGTTAGTTGTGTTGCGGCAACATCGCGTATGCCCCTACGCGATGTTGCCGCAAAATAATAATACGCCTATGTTTTAGTAATATGAAAAAGATGAAATGAGAGGAGGGATATGTACTGGGAAGTTTTCATGAATTATTCCACTATGCCATATCAAACTAGCTCGCATTGCATTCCCAGCTCGACGTGGACTTCCATTGAACGCTATGCTAGTAATATTCCCCCCTCCGGATCGTATGACCAAGCCACCATTTGAGCTGTGTTCTTGGAATCTTATTATTAACTTATTTCCAAAAATCCTCACTCGCACTACATTGACTTTGAAACAGGGATTATGTGACAATATCAAATTAAACACAACATTACTATGAACTATTTACTAAGTTTAATTTACATTTATGATTCTTCAAAGGCTATAGTTGGTTCTTCAAATGGATGTACACTTTCATCATAGTATTCTAGAGGTAGATCTTCAGGTAAGTAATGCGTGGGGAACGGCGGCGAGGATTTAAGTTTTCGTAGCGGTAAAACGGTATCATACATGTAACACATGGCACCCGTCTCACCAGGAATACCCACGCCCAGCAGCCACAGCACGTTGTATTCAGTGTTGATGCGTAATACTTTAACTCCTCGCAATATTCTCCAACTGGAAATAAAGAATGTTGAAGCATGAAGACGCATCTTACCAGGTCTAATAGTTCACTCCCATAATCTACGAGTATTATATAAAAAATTGGATTGTTTAACTGGACCGATTTGCCTAATTATTGTGGTCTTGAATTACTCGTGGAAGTCCAGGGAACGTTTAAAACTTATTTTTTCCAATACTCAAATTCAAATCATTAAGGCTGGGGGAATATCAAATTAATATACATTAGGTGCCATCGACCATACAAACCAGTAGACACCCAATGTTCTAACATTTTGCATCAAGATGAAAGGGAGTCTCGTCTTTCAGACACGTCTTTCACGTGCGGGCAAACAGTCCTAGCTGGCTAAGATATATCTTGCCACTTTCGCTGTCATTGCGGTGTCTTGTTGTATGGTCGATTTTGGATGTTGTTATTCTTCAGACGGCACATTTTTGACTGCGAATTAGAGCCCTTGGGGCGACTTTTTAAGACATCTAATAGCTGAATCGAGTTGTTGTAATAGGTTCGGTAGAATCATTACATAATATTAAACAAAGTCCTCCCGCTGTCTGTCCCTATGTATGATCTTAGATCTTTAAAACTACGCAACGGATTTAGATGCGGTGTGATTCGTGAGTAAGGTTTATATGCATATAATAGCATAGAAACACTACTGAAAGTAAGCATCCTTTACCTGTTTCCCATGTGTCCAGGCATTTTGGTTCCAGGCCATACTCTTGCTTTTTCACCACCAGCACCAATGTTACCAGGTCTTCTGTGGGTCTTTGTTACACCGTGGGATGCAGGCATCCCTTTGAAACCCCATCTCTTTATTACTCCCTGGAATCCACGGTCAATTCTGTAACATAAGTGAAACAGTTACAAACTTTTCATGAGAAATATTTAGTAAACTATCCAGATTTGAGCCATATTGAGTGAAGTTGTAAAAATAATAAAATTGTATTCTTTGTTAACTTGTTGCTATAACTTTATAGCCCCAATCACAATGCCCTATGTTGGTTTTCTTTAACCCTTAACCACCTGCCAGCGGTCATGGTGACCGCAACGACTTTTTGAATTTCGGCGAAGTCCGTTATCGCATGTTAGTGCGCGTCTGTGTACCTTTTCTACTGGTGGTTTAGTGTTGCGTATGCGCTCGGCAAGGATATACGTGCGCGCGTTTGGCTTGGGTGAGTAAAAATATTTCTTTAGCGGTCATGGTGACCGCGCGCAGGTAGTTATGTGATTATTGTGTATTACATTTATGTTTATTGTTTTAGCTGAAAAGTATATGGAAATGACGAAAATATTGTGAGATTGTTAGAGAAGGAACTGTCGGATGTGGAGGATATCCTTGAAGAGAGTTGCAGTGATGTAGAACCAGAGGATTTGGAAGTTCCTGTGATTTTAGAAGACTGTGAATCTGATGACTGCCTGCAAGTGTCGTCTTCTGATGAAGAAAGTGCCAATGGACAGCCTGAGGGTAGTCTTTCTACGCAGCGCTTTTCTGTGAGTAGGATGTCAGTTGAGGAATCTTCTTCAGAAGACGAAGTGCCCTTGTCACAGCTCCAGACTAGACACCGAAACTGTTTTGGAAAAAAATCGTTTTCGATGGTCTTCTGTGCCAATTGCTAGTCGTACTAGAACTCAGCGGCATAACATTGTACTCACAGGCACAGAAAACTGGAAGTAGATTTAAATTTATTAAACAGCTATCAGAAGAACTGACTAGGCCACACATGAAACGTCGAGAAAATAACGAGCACACTCCTCGTGACATCAAAACTTCTATTCGCCGGATCTTGAAAATAGAAGATGCATTGCATACTGTTTCTGGAGCTGATCATCTTGAAACACGTAGAACGTGTTCAACTTGTGATCCCAAGAAGAAACGAAAAACATTCCATCTGTTTTTTACCTGTAAAAACCAATCTGTGTGGAATTCTCTAACAAAATGTGCAAAAATTGTTGGGAAAAATTGTAAGACTTTACCCCCTGCAATTTTCTTGAAGTTTTAATTTTTTTAATACTTTTATTTTTTTGTTTCATTACAATATTATTAGATTCTTTAAAAAAAGTCCAAATTTGATTAATTTTTTTATTCTTATGTTGATAGATCTCATTATGTAAGCATTATTCTATTTTTAGTGAAAATGTGCGAGAAATTTAATTGTTCACATTTATGAGAATAATATATTTGTTATTATTTTTTTATTCACTTAAATAAATAGTTTAATATATATTAAAGAGTTTTAATAATTTATTCTCATAATAAAACCATAATATCCTAAGAAAACTCATGTGTATCCGATGCGGTCACTGTGACCGCGCCCAGGTGGTTACGTTATTGAAATAGAGGTCAGGTAGTTAAGGGTATTGAA
>SJJU01004798.1:0-16824 GCA_012932125.1 Conopomorpha cramerella
CAAGAAAAGCTTTTATTTATACTTAAAAAAAATTGTCCCTAGAAAACATCTTTAAAAAAAGAACACGACACGTAGGTATTGAATAAGACGAAAATTCATGTAGGCGTGGCAGGCGATAATAGTTTCTTAGCCATCGTAATTTGGTCTACAATCCTTTAACGTGACATTTGCATGAAGGTCTCGAGACAAATTTGCATCGTAGCATTGACCTTCCCAGTTTAAAATCTTATTATTTTGAAAAAAGAATCATTTGCAACTGTCCACACGTCGTAGGTAAATAAATGGACGAAGAAAAAATGATTTCTCTGTTTATAAATACGTTAACAACCCAGCAATGATGTATACTGGCACATAAGCAAAAAAAGAAAATTAAGTACCACCTAAAACTGGTTGTTTCATAAACATTTTTGAACTTGACTGTACCTATTTATTCACCTCGAGAAACCTGTCTCATATTTAAAATTAGAACAAATAAATGCGTTCTCTGAAGGAAATCTAGGAGAGCAACTAAAGTAAACATTCGTCTTACAGTCGAGACCTGACTATGCTTGCAATTTCTTACGTAGAATAGCCCAATACATTATAAAGTACTGAGGAACATCTGTCTGTATACAGACTTATGTGCGGACGAAAATAAAGCAAAAAAAAAACAATAAATCACGCTCAAAGAATAAACAAAGAAAAATACAATTTAATATTTTATCACACAAAACGCCTTGGGAATGTCATGAATCCTGTAGTGCTATTCCCGTCAACATGTACCCGTGTATCTTCAGCAAGTCGGAGCACATGTATCTCTCTCTATCATCACGCATTGCAGAGAGCGGGAGAGCACGATGCTTCGTGCAAACTTTGCTGGTACTTGACGAGAATTGAGCCACTATCTAATGGCCAATGAATTGTCTCTCTTTGAGATATTAAGATTTGTGAACGACGTCACCGAAATGAGATTTCCAGCGCGTTGCAATTATTCCTTATTATTTTGTTCCGTAATTCATTTATGCTAATAATAAGGTCGAAAAATAAATGTTCCGTTGTCACAGAACTAGGTAGTTGGCATCCGTGCCTTCGTGCTTTGGATATAAATGTCATTTTAGAATATAATCAATGAGAAGTTTTCTGATAGCTCGGGCCCGTTGGTGTAGTGGACAGCATGTCTGCCTCTCGTAGGGTCGTGAGTTCGATTCCCACCGCTGACAGGTATTTAGGTGATGAGCTTTTAAGTACTTGTCGGATGTATCTGGGTGTTTTATTTATATAAGTATGTATTTAAAAGAAAAAGAAAAGTATTTAAGTAAATATATCTCGTTGTCTGATTTCCATAACACAAGTGCTTTAGCTACTTAACATGGGATGAAGGCATGTTGTTGTAAAATATTTATTCATTTATAGTGATAAAAAAATGCTTATATTTCGTTAATTTCGCGCCGTAATACCCGGCATAATGGGACTTCGTTAATGTACCTTGAAGATCTAAAAGTGACTTATTTCTGAACCTACCATCCAATGCATTCCTCAAATGCCATCCCAAGGGACAATGAATCTACTGCAGACGGGTTAAACCATTTATCACTGAATACCCTTACATTTTGTCAAATTGGACTTGGATTACAGCTGGGCAAAGTGGTCAGTATGATGGAATCAACAAGTTTTGTGGAAACCTTCAGGGAGTATCGCCGTAGTTCGTCGTTTTTTGGGGTTCCGTACGTAAATAAAGAAAGAAACGGAAAGTTTGCAGGATCATATAGAATTATTAAGTTGTCAGTCGTGTTGAAAAATATAAGCTACTAGTGGACTCGACAGACGTTGACCTATTGATATGGTGGCCTGTGCCTAGCAGTGGATGTCTTTTTTTCTATCATAAGAACCTTCTGCTGTCATTAGTGAGCACAACAAAAGAAGAATCAGCGAAATCGGTCCACCCGTTCCGGAGTTATGGAATGACAACGAAAAGTGGCTTTGATTTTTATATATAAGATTTTGGATTGGAGTGGAGCTATATCGATCTTATCATAATGTACAGGGTGCGGCTTGAAATACAATCGACAACTTTTTATACCATTATTTATTACTGTTATTTATATCCTAATGAAAAAAGAAATAAAGTAAATGTTAAAGCAAATGTCTTCAAAATTATTAAGAAAAAAGGTAATCATCCGTAACAAAATTACACCAGTAAGTAAGTTCATTTTTGAAACGCTCCTAACTGACATTTGATTTACGTAGCGACAATGCAATTTGACCTTTAAACTTATCTGCTGACATCACCTTAACATCCCAATATTTACTTACATTGATTTATGGGTATTTACTTTAAACTCAATGTATTCAGAAACAACGTAGTTTCCAGTATCTGGGCCTTATCAGGATATCTTGAAAGGCTCATTATTACCTAACGTCTTTTTTATGGCAAATATGAAACTTATTATGGCAAAACGAATGTTTGCCGGGACAGCTAGTAAAATATAGAAATAAACTAATGTCGAATCGAAAATATCTGAAAACTATAAATTTATATCAGAAAAACGTTAATTTTCGAAATATGGTTCTAAAACTTGGCTACCGCCAAATATTTTTGTATTTAATGCTGAAACTGCTTGAATGAAAACGTGTCCACTATTTTAGTATATTTTTTGTGAGAGTAATCAAAAGTTTTCCCCAAAATGTATGTACGGAACCCTCGTAGCGCGAGTGCTATTCAGACTTGACGTCGCTCTTCTTTTCAACAGTATTATCAGCTATTTCAAAATATATTTTTCAACATTGAATGGCCGTTTTAATGAACACTTTATTACGTATCAAATTATATTTTGGCTCGAATTTCTCGCACTCATATTCAATTTAAGTAAGTAAATTTATTCGTTATTGTGGAAAATACAGGCATTGAATAATACTTATATACATATTCACTAAGTTTATTTGCATGAACTATAGATACAATAAATGCAAAGAGAACTTCCAATAACATTGCCATTATTTGAAAATTTTATAAGATCAATAAAATAAACCTAAAAATATGTGTGTAATGACTTCAAGCCAATTTCCCAGGGTCGGCAGATATAATAGACACAATAATAAGGCTGTTCCGGGGGCCCCGGCAATAACGCATTTCATATTATAAGTATATTTCTTCGTTTAATGTCTATACCATCATTTCGCCTTCACATTTAGATTATACACTACTTTTGCAAACCTCCTTTTATCCATTATTATTCCCGGATGGCTGAACCAACAAAGAAATGGTTCCGAACGATCCGAGATATCAGTTTTTTCACGTTTGTATAAATAAATATACCGGGACATTTTTTACACTTACATAAATTCTTTTAAATACTAGATAAAAAAAACACCCAGACGCACACAACAAATGCCTTAGCACTAAAACATTACGTCCGTGGCGGGAATCGAACCCGCGACCTAGTGTACTGTCTGTAAATAAACGAGCGGCGTGACGTATCACTTCATACAAATACAGAGTGTTTGTTTCCATTTTCCGATGTCAGCCACATGGCGAACAAAGCACGCATAAAAAAACATGCTGTACCTATTAGTCAAATTGCATTAGTGTGAGTTTAACTGTGAACATGCTAGCTCTCACCAATCTATCTGTAGCTCTAAGGAACCTACACATCAAATTTCAAATGCCTGTTTTCAATCCCTAGTTTCGGCTGGACGATGAATGAGTTAGTACAGGATGAGTGGTATATGTGTTTTAAATCATGCGTCATATAGACTTAGAGTACATTTTTGAACAAACTTTCATTCAAATGTCTCTATGCCTCTCAACTCTCAACACAGTGGGCAATCTGCTAGACTCAATTAGGAAACTGAATGAACAAATAAATTGCAACCGATTCCTTTGCCGTTCCAGTACCAAAGGTGCTTTTGCAGTCTGTTCGAAGTTATCTGCCTGAGGCCTTTTGAACAACGCGCTGGGCGCCCATACATTAGTCATCGCTTTGAACGGTCAATTAATTCGAAATGTATGGCCGCCTGACCCTAAAAGAGACCGAATAGCAGTGGCGTGCCCACCATATAGGCAAAAAGACACTGCCTACCTTAGTATTTTGGATACCAGACCTAATAAAAGAGTTATTGCTAGATCCTTTTTTGATGCACTCACCACAGAGGCTAAAGAAGGTCCTGTGTGTTTGTAGGTGCGAAGATTTTTCCGGGTTTCATTGCTCCCGAGTGCATATTTCGTAGACAAGTTACCTATTTACGTGTCAATCCTTGGGAATTATTTTTACTGCCTACCTTGTCGTAAAAGCCAGTGTACGCCACTGCCGAATAGATAGTCTACTCAACTCGTCTGTATAGGATCATCATATTCGAAGCGTTTCTTTATAGCAAATAACGATAAATTAGTAACTTTGAACAGAAAAGAACATAAAATTGATATACACACATCAAAAGCGTCTAGGGATCAAGAACATTTTTAGCTCTGAAAAAATAACTAATTTATTTAAATCAAATCTAATCTTCCGCATTGGTTTCCTACCTAATTAACCATGTCTGTATTAATGATTTATAACCACATTTTGAATAAATTATGAATGAATTCAGTTTTTGTAAAATATATACTTGATTGCAATCTTCTAAAATGTACTTGATCCCTAGACACTTATGATGTGTGTAGTAATAATTTTAAACAAAAAATAAGGAAGATCTTTAAAAAATCGTAGGGGTGACTAGTACTTGCTGACTTGAAGACTTTTCTTTTTTCTTTAACCCTCTTAATCAGACAAGGTTAGGTGTTTTTCTGATGGATTTTGGACTCTATTGACGTTTGTTATTTAAATTACCGACTCCATCACACAAACCCGGGTGATGTTTATGATAAAATGTAGCTTTTAAATACAATGTGGAATTATTATTTAAATACCTTACGTGATTAATTTAATAAGGTGTTAAAATATGTGTTGGTCAAGTGGAAATATTATAGACTTTCTTTGATTAAGTGTCCTCTGGATATTCCCTTGATTTTTTCCTGATATCCTTATCATGGTACCGTTTTGGAAATATATTTTTTCAACAAAAATAAAAACATGAAAATCGCTTCATAAACGACGAAATTAGCCACTTTTAAACAAAAAACAGCATATATTCGAACCAAATATTATATATAGTAAGAATATAATCGAATTGAGAACGCTATTTTTTTTTAAGTCGTTGAAAAATTAAGACTTATTTCGGTTTTCTCGTGATTTTTAAAGAAGAAATCTCATGTTCTACATGAAACAAATTGAAATGATATCGCATGGTATGCAAGAGCTTTTTAAGCATCCAAAGCAAACCAACATCTTACAGTTATAGTCGCAAAAATAACGCGATATTTTATAGAATATTTTGTTATTGTGAAAAGAATCCTTAGTAACAGTAATAAGATTGTTATTCGAAGAGTCACATTTTGTCGCGTTCTTGTAGTAAATGAGCGAGATAGTCTCTAGTCACAAAAACCTCAATAGCAAATCGAACGATTTCGATCGTTCTTTCAAAGCCAAAGAGGTACACGAACCAAAATTCCGGTATTGCCGAACAGAAACGTCCTATGTTTGATCGCGACCCATTATAGCTTTTAATAAAATATCTCATTTCCTTTGGCAGCAGTACGATGGAAGCTCAAGAGCACCCGTGGGTCCTCATTCGTTGTTTAACCACTCAATACCACGGGCTGGCTGACATAGGACGACAGAGAACGGAAACCAATAATGCCGGAGCTGCAATATCATCGGGAACGTATGCAAAGTGAAGTCCATAACATAATTGGCAGTGTATGAATTAGAGAGCGGTCTCGAACAACAAAGTGCCTATGCGTTTTGGTTGTGGCTATCAGACCAAAATTGAGATCCTTTGATGTGATGTTGGTACATTGTGACAGACAAAGGAGTCTGATGTCAAATATTAAATACATTCTGTTAAGAATTATGAACCCAATAACGGCGATGGGCTCTCTCCGTATTACGTTGGGTTAAATACGCTTGGTGAACCGTGAGCATTTGCTTAGCAAGTGCCTCTGCCTAACAGGTTTTAAAAGGCGTGAAACGTGTTTTTTTTCTGTTAGGAATCAGAACAGAATTCACGGCCTAGAAAAGTGTTTTCGGTACACGAAGAAGATACGCGTATCTCATCATCATCATCATCATCATCAGCCCATACTTGTCCACTGCTGGACATAGGCCTCTCCAATTGCAATTACAACGCGTATCTGTGAATGAATAATGTTATTGGTCGAGGACCGGTATTGTCTTACGTATAAACTACACACATCAAAAGTGTCTAGGGATCAAGAACATTTTTAGCTCTGAAAAAAAATCTAATTTATTTAAATCAAATCTAATCTTCTGGGTTGGTCTCCTACCTCATTCCCCATGCCTGTATGCAATGACTTATCACCACATTTTGAATAAATTATGAATTAATTCATTTTTTGTGAAATATATTCTTGATTGCAATCTTCTAAAATGTACTTAATCCCTAGACACTTTTGATGTGTGTAGATCTGCAGGGTCCTATGTACCCCCGGGTATGCAAGGAGCCAAGTAAGTAAGTTCTAGGGTACAACAAACCCTGTACGTATGTGCACTAAACACTCAATCCGTTCACTCCGTTTGTGAAGCACAAAACAAAATATTTACGTATGACAAAGACTTTGTTTTGCAACAGAGTTGCTTTCAAAAACTACATTGGCATTCTACCAAGTCGGTTCCAAAAGCATAATATGGCTACGGTTTTGGTACAGTTCCTGCGGACTCGCTCCGAAGGGCACGACGAAACAAAGGAACTGGCGAAATTTCTCAGAAACACTCAAGGAATTACATTAAAAATACATTTATTTCATACTTGTCACGGTTCTAGCAAGTTTCTTTCGTCTCTTGCACATCTAGACATCATCATCGTCAGCCACATGAGGTGCACTGTTGAACGAGGGCCTCTCTCAATGATTTCCATGGTCATACACACTTATAAAAATATATTTCAGGCCTTTTAATTCCAAAGCGGAATAGGCAGAGGCACTTGCTTAAGAAAATGCTAAAGGTACATGAATATTTTTTGTGAACAATAGTGAACGAATCATTAATGTTTTAAGAATCCTCATTTTCACACTGCAAACGCTAAAATAAAACATTTTTTATTTCTCACCATTGTCAATACAATAATAATTAATTCGATGTAGGAAGTATTCTATTAAATTTGTAAGTCTTCGAAAGATACCAAAATATGGGATATACCCACCAAAAACTCTCGTTACGATACGCGATTGTTAAAACAAACTAATGTGATATCGTAACAAAAAAAATACAGTATGTAATTTGTGCATGTTGTGTTCACTTCAAGAAGATCGCAACTATATCGTGTTTTTGTTTATGTTAATAATATTGGAATTGTTGTGGTCGGTTTAGTGAACCAATAAAAAAAAACATTCTTTAAAAAAACTAGCTAAGTCTCGATGGAGCTGCTTACTCGTCTCTAAAAAGTAATGAAATTAATCTAGACAAAATCGTGCCAAGTCTAAGGGTCCTTACTGCGATTTCTTCATTATTATAGTTGGTGTAGGGTACAAAACCAGTATCAAGCCTTAATTTTCGCTTGTTATTCAATCAACGTTGTCCAATTGACAATTTCTCATCGTCAATAGGTAGCGGTTCTGGCGACAGATTGGTATAATATTGTCACGGAGCACCTGGTTCTATCCCCTTGAGTACCCTTCAACGACCAAGTCATTTAAGATAAGATTCTTCTGGTTTGGTCTCCTACCTAATTCCCCATGCCTGTATCAATGACTTATCACCACACTTTGAATAAATTATGAATGAATTCAGGTTTTGTAAAATATATTCTTGATTGCAATCTTCTAAAATGTACTTGATCCCTAGACACTTTTGATGTGTGTATTAAGTCCGCATTTTGTACATTTATGTTGCAATAATGTATTACATAAATAAATGATTTGCGTGTAAAACCGCCGGGATACAGGTAGTATTTTAATAAAATAGCGACGCTATAACCCTGTTGTAACTTAAGAGGAACATATACATCCCACTGTGCTTAAATACAGACGATTTGTTCTCATTAGACGGGTCTCTCGCGGCAGCAGCTAAAGTATCATTAGAATGCACACTCGCAGATACATGGCCATTATTTATACTAACTATGCATAGTGAAAAATTTTAAATAACAATTTCATGACAAGGTTTTTTTTGTTAAAAAGCACGAATGAATAACTTCTAATAATACAATTATCATATTATTTTGTACTTTATTGCACTAAAAGTAGAAGGTTAATACTAAATAGGGAGAGTATAGGTTCAATATATATATATATACACTTTACGCCTTTTAATCCCAAAGCGGGGTAGGCAGAGGCACTTGCTAAAGCAAATTCCCACAGTTCACCAGGTGTATTGAACCCAACGTGACAGGGGGTGAGCCCATCGCCTTTATAGGGATCACACTCCTTATGGTGTGCGGGTTTAATCACGGTGTTATCCTTCACCGCACGAGCGTTGCGTTGCGTACACAGGCTCTGAAAAAGAGTCCATTGCACGGTACTCCTGGGCACAGGCTATCTAAATCCCCAACCCATGAAGACTGTTAACTACTGAAGACCCAACAAGAACCCGACGTGAAGTCTCCGTAACGTGGCCATCGTGCCCCAGAGAGGGTAAGAGAGAAGAGGCAACAAAACATTGATGTATAAAGATAATTTATATAGAGTCAAGATAACGCGTACATCTCCATAGAATCGTCCGCATGCCGAGAGCCAGGTGATTTTGTCCTTAATAGTAATTCCCTATCAATTTGTACAATGCGAGGTTTTCTAATAGGTGGCTTATTACAGTTCTAAGAAATGTCAATAGATGGCACTACCTAGACAGGTTTGTCATTTAATATTTTTATTTTTTGTTGACAATTCTAAATTGAGTTTCTCCTTAAAGTCATGTCTGATTAGCGCCATCTGTGACATGTTTTGGAACTACTTTTGACATATTTAAAGCTATAATAATAACAATAATATTCACTATTGTTTGGCCACAAGCCCGCAGTAGTGATAATTACTTACCTCCCTAATGGAGAGACAATTAATTTGAAACATAATAATAATAATCAATAAAACCTCTCATTGAGCTTCAAATGTCTTTCGACAAGATAGAGCCACATTATGCTGACTCTCATCCCCAAACTTTCCATCGACCCGACTACGTACGAAAACGCGAGTGTATGCACATACATAAACTAATATCGCGCAAAAATCTGAACGTTTGCAGACCGGTCCACTTAGCTCGGCTTTTAGCGTGGGCAAAGCCGCCGCCGCCGCCGTCACACGCAATTTAACATGAAATAGCGAAATGTTTGCTGAAAACACATTTAATACTCGTATGAGCTCAAATTGTGTATCCTAAAACTAGCGTTTACCATTACCGATGTGAGTGATAGCTTTAATGTTAAACATCACATTCTGACAGTTAGGCGTGCGTGTGTCTGTTTTTGCCATTTGCTTTTAACGTTCTCATACGGAGTTAATATTATTTTTAAAACACGACACAATTTGTTCACTACCAAATCGTTTGACGACGAACCGGCCTGATATTAAGCAGCAATGTGGTCAACAATGGAATACACATGTCCATTGGATACCTATTAACCCGTGGCTTGAAGACTTTGCAGGAAACAGAGACTCCGACAAGTCATTTCACATCCTGGTGGTTCGCACTATGAAAGTGAACGCAAACCGATTGGTTCGCGTAAATGGCATATCCACATAGTATGGATGGTTGTTTGTTGAGATAAGCAAAACGTCATCTATATCAGCGTGGATATTCCAGTGACGCGGACCAAATTACTTGCCGGAGTCAGTTTACTGCGCATTTTACCTGGAGGAAGTTGCGAGTTAATTGGTCCCTTATAAACAAGTGTGTGCCATTTGGAAGTAAATTTATGTTGTTATTATTATTATTTCGCTGCTTAACATCAAGCAGTATGATGATCAAACGAATTAAACTCACCCTTCATTATGAGGATGACAGGACTAATTTTATGAATTGACGTTAGCGTAACATACCTATGTGAAGTTTTTACTCGTTGAAGGATAAAAGCATTTTACGCCTGTCTCTCAGATAGGTCGGAAACTTAGAAGATTGCAATCAAGAATACGATCAACGTCTGTCGAGTCCACTAGTTAATAATATTTTTTAATACAACATTATAATCATCTATAATAAAATTGAATAAACTTTACGCCTTTTAATCTCAAAGCGGGAGAGGCACTTGCTTAAGCAAATGCCTACAGTTCACCAAGCGTATTTAACCCAACGTGACAGGGGATGAGCCCATGGCCGTTATAAAGTTCACACTCCTTATGGTTTGCTGGTTTCATCACGATGTTGTCCTTCACCGTATGAGCGTTGAATTGCGTACATAGGCTCTGGAAAAGAGTCCCATTGGTACACGTCCAGTAACCGGACTCGAACCCGCGACCTCCCGGTTACAAGTCAAGTATCCGACCAACTAGACCACAGACGCTGATCATCTATGTATAATATAAAAAATAATCGCAAAATGTGTTGCTAAGCGCATAACTCAATAACGCCTGAACCAATTCGAGAAATTCTTTATTTTATATATTATGCTCGTTGAAATCCACTGATGGTTTTTAAGGCGAGAAAAATTCATATAATTTCCAGGACAACCTTAAGAATAGCCCATTACTTTTTCTCATACAAACGTTTTCTAACTAAAAGTTATAGAGACGCTTTGAACTTTATTGGCGAATCAAATGTTTGCCGGAACAGCTCTAGCACCAGGATAACAAGTGTATTAAAATTATAGTGTACATAAACGTTATAGTATGATAATAAACAAACATGGATACCAGTGCTACAGCTCAGGGTCACAAAGTTGTGCCAAAAACTACGTTGATAAATGTATGCCCCCATTTAGTCGGAAATGTATTATATATCTATATTAGTTTACTTGTATGCCAAGACATTTAGTTAATTTTGCCAATTTTGTTTTCGAGTCTCTTCCTGTGGGCATAAAGTTCAAAATTGCTATAATTCCGTTTGATCAGCGATGAAATATAAATCTTATGGCATTTTCTCGTATGTGACAAATAATGTATCTTCATAATTTCGTATTTGACGGGTCATGTGTCTAGTGGTCAGAATGTCTGCCTCTATTCCGTGGGTTTGATTCCCAGCGCACACAGCTGGGTGATGAGATCTATATTCCGTTTCGAGTAAATTTTGATAGACCAGCATGGACTAGTGGTCAGGACATTTGCGTCTAGGACGACGGAAGCGGATTCGATTCCCGAGACGGACATAATGCTTTAGCGATGAGCTGAGCTATTTCTTGGATGAGACTGAGTGTTTTATTTATATACTAGTGGACTCGACAGACGTTGTCCTGTCTTAACTATTAATATGAATATCAAGGGTGACCTGTGCCCAGCAGTGGATGTAACTTTTTTCTTTCATAAGAACCTTCTGCTGTCATTAGTGAGCACAACAAAAGAAGAATTAGCGAAATCAGTCCACCTGTTCCGGAGTTATGGAATGACAACGAGAAGTGGCTTTGATTTTTATATATAAAACTAGTGGACTCGACAGACGTTGTACTGTCTTAACTATTAATATGAATATCTAGGATGGCCTGTGCCCAGCAGTGGATGTCATTTTTTTCTTCCATAAGGACCTTCTGCTGTCATTAGTAAGCACAACAAAGAAAGAATAAGCGAAATTCGGTCCACCCGTTCCGGAGTTATGGAATGACAACGAAAAGTGGCCTTGATTTTTATGTAATAGATGTATGTATTTCAATGTATTTAATGTTATGAAACTAAGATAAACATTGAAACAGAATGCTATCCACCAGTGGCGTGCACACCAAAAAGGCATAAATACTCTGCCTACCTTAGTATTTTGGCTACCCGACCTAATAATAGAGTTATTGCTAGATATTTTTTTGTTGTACTCACGAAATATGCTTTTATATCCTGTGTTTGTAGGTAAGTAGGTACCTTTTTTTTATTTCGAAGGGGAAATCCTTTATGGATACCCAGCCGCCCAGGGGAGTGACTGGGTTATGTCGGACTCACACCGACTAAAACCCCTCCGGTGGCCTTCGGCGGTGCATGACGGGTGACTCCGGGATCTCCAAAGAACGCACCGGTGTCAGGTATGTAGGTACCTATATTTCGTGAAGACATGTTACCTATACATAGGTGTCAATCCTTGGGGATTACTGCCTACTTTGTCGTAAAAGCCAGTGCACGCCACTGCTATCCACTACCGTCAGCTAGCCTATTCAATGAAATAAAGCTGCAATCTTTTACGTTCCAGTGTATACCCAAATTCAGTGCCACAAAAACTTCCAATCATGTGTCCCGCTCTCTGTCAATGTCAATGTGACATTCCAGGTTTTATCAACCATTGGATGATACAATTTCAAACAGGGTATTTTGAAGTACACACATCAAAATCCTCTAGGGATTAAGAACATTTTTAGCTCTAAAAGAAAAACTAATTTATTTAAATCAAATCTAATCTTCCGGGTTGGTCTCCTACCTAATTCCCCATGCCTGTATTATCACCACATTTTGAATAAATTATGAGTGAATTCAATGTTTGTAAAATATATTCTTGATTGCAATCTTCTAAAATGTACTTGATCCCTAGACACTTTTGATGTGTATATTCCGAAGTCTACTGTTGTAAAAACTGTTCATTGTAATGGCATCCCGATGTGGCAGTGAATTTAGAAATCAGAGTGTACTAAGACTATAATTCAGTCCATTTCTTTATTTTATAACTAGCGCTCGCGGCTTCGCCCGCGTGGACTTCGGTTCTATTACGGTATAAAAAGTACGCTATTATTTAATCCGGACTTCTAACTTTATGTATGCAATATTTCAAAGCAATCGGTTTAGTAGTTACGGCGTGAAAGCGAAACAAACTCTCTTTCCGATTTATAATATTAGTAAAGATTTTCTTTAATGAACCTACAATAAAGTCAAGTATTGACTGGGCCTGTTAACTTAACTTGTTATTACAACGACAAAATAAATTTGTTCTTTTCAATATTTAATCGGTCTTACACTTAAAGTTCACTCGCTGCTTAAGTACGCAAAACTTCTCTAAGTATTTACTCAACAAACAAAAGAAAGCTCCGAATTTCAAGTCCGAATTATTTTAATCAGGTTGGAAATGTATTTTTTTCGCGAATTTCCATAGTATTTCGGCTATTCGTTTTATAATCGTGCTTGACTTTTTCTGATGTTCTATTTAAATATTCTATTTGTACGTGTAGCTACATAATATATTATACCATCTAGTTACAGAATCACAAATCGGGTTATATTTTAACGTTTTTTTTTATAACTTTACATGCATAAGTTTAATCTTGACGTGAAATGAACTGTTACTTTGAATTGCAAAAATAATTTTGAGTCTACTGAAGCCAAGAAAGTATGAGCACTACATGGTATATTAGGTAGGCTTTTTTAGGTAAGCAGCGTATGTCTTAATTTGAAAGCTTCTTATCAAAAAACAACGATTTAAAAAAATATATATATTCAATTTAAAGTAGATTTTGGTAGCCACTTGTGCAATTATTATTTTAATAGGTACACCAAACGTCCTTTCACGCCATAACACTTATTATTTTATCATTATTTTTATCTCAATCGAAAATAGTATTTTCAAAGTGGCGGACTAATGATTTTTAATGTAGTACGTGTACAATACAGCTATCCAACTGAAGGACTCGCTTAACTGAAAAAATTAAGTGACGGCTCTTTAAATCCAACATGGCGGACTTTTTATCCCGTTTCAATAAAATATTAGTTAGGTAAATAGCGTTTTGGAGGTAAACTACATTTTTTAACCTAGGGGAGATACCACAAGAATTCAAGTAAATACATTACGGTATCATTATTTTCGCAAAACTGAGCAGCACGAAACTTTATTAAAATTAAATTATTATAATGAAAAAAAATACGACCTAAAAGTTCCGCCAATTGCCACCAGGTGGCGCAACATTACACATCACGTGATCGACACCCCGAGCTCCGCTAGTTCCTAATAATATCGATGTGTCCCAAATAATTGTTCAATCGAAAAGATTGGATTCATCCGATCAAGACAGATCCGCGTTCCTACAGCTGTTGTAGTTCATGGTGGACTTTCTATGCTATGCACTTGTTTTTAAGTTTTGAGCTATCGTCAATAGTGTTTGGTACTATTCGAAAGGTCATCGTAAAATAGGTTCGTTTAGACAAATTGACTGTCACAGTAGCACCTAACGCTTTCGACCCTTTCATTCCTTATTGTGACATTGATTTGGGTTCAGGAAGTAGATTATGTAGCTAAGTTTAGGTTTTGTGCGTATTGTAGGATAAGACAATTTATGTTTAGTTTCGATGTTGTTAAAAGAGGTGACGGTGAATGTTTCTACAGATTTAATAGCATTAAACCTTCCTGCGGTGAAAAATAGTTAAACAATAAGTAAGTCTAGGGATCAAGTACATTTTAGAAGATTGGAATCAAGAATATATTTTACAAAAACTGAATTCATTCATAATTTATTGAAAATGTCGTGATAAGTCAGATAGATACAGGCATGGGGAATTATGCAGGAGACCAATACAGACGGTTGATTTAAATAAATTAGATTTTTTTTAGATGTGTATAAAACAAGCCAAGATTAAACCGTGTGGCAACGGTGAATAGAATACATGTGCGACCACCCCAACCCATCTTTTCCCGCCGTGGAGGTCGTAAGAGGCGACCGAGGGAACCCTCCAGAGGACGGGCAGCAGCGCTCTCTGTGAGTTAAACCACAACACTACTGCGATCGCAAACCCGTCTGCCAAGCGTGGCGATTATTGGCATTTCCCATTCATTGCAGAAATCATTGGGGGAGGACCTCGTCCAGTGGCTGATGATGATGAGTATATAACAAAGTTTTCTCGCGTCTGGCCCTATGTATTCCCTTGTGGCGAAGCGAGCGAAAACAGGGACCACGCACTATGGGAATGCAGATTATACAATGAGGCAAGGAGTGAGATGCTTAATAAATTATGTTAAATACATACTTATATAAATAAAACACCCAGACACATCCAACAAGTTAGTTTTACACGACCATTTTCAAGTGCAAATCAATCTATTTTCACGTCTTATTCCTTTATTATTTCAACCCATAGGTGTTATTGGTGGCTATAAAGTTAGCGACGTTGCTCGCAAGCCTTATATTAGTCGTAAAGAGGTGTCATAGTTTTACGACCTCAAGCTGGCGTTCTCAGCTACGATAGTGGGTTGACTACATTGTTCTGTGATTACGTTCAGTGCTTCTTATCGTATTGCGGAGATAACTTGTTGCATATTGGATATACGGTTGAAGTGCGCAATGTAAATGAAATGAAATAAATTGATTCATACGACGCACATTACATTGAACGAAAAATCAAGAATTCAGGTACCGAATCCTCTTTTTTATGTAGCCTGTGCTGTGTCCCACTGCTGGGCAAAGGCCTCCCCCCATTTCCTCCACTCATCCCTGTTTTGGGCCACCTCCTCCTGGGCCGGCCTCGCCTCTTGCATCCGTCGGCGGGAACCCAATTGGTGACGATTTTCGAATCCTATTCAGAGAAAAAAAAAACGCTCTCGCTACAACGCAAATCTAGTGACGGGACTGGTAGCCACAAAGTGCAGGCTTTGCGTTGTATAAACTGACGCCGGCTGGGGCTCCTGCCTGTACGTCCCCCCGCCCCGAAACCCCGCGGCGGGGCGGGGGCGGTTTGGTGTGCAGACCCCGGTTTTCAGCCGTCATTTGTTTTGTCAATGTCTTACATACTTCTCGTGATGAAGCATTTTTAAACTCATTTTCCTTTATGACATAGACGTCACTACTGGTTCTTGTTTTTGTGTTTGTCTGTTTTTCCAGGAATTCCTTTCTTAGTGCACCCCTATGGTACCTAAGCTACGTCCGTACCAAATTTCATGTGTCTACGTTTAACCGTTTGGACTGTGCATTGATATGTCAGTCAGTCAGTCAGCTTTTCCTTTTATACATGTTTTATTCCGCATGACAAGCAAACTTTTGTCATTTGAAGTCATTATTGAAGAATATTATGTTACCAATGGGAACTACACACAAAAACGTTTATAATCAGGCAGTAGTAATACGGGAAAAAATGTATCACCCGTATAACAACTTCGATAGTCAGTAGTAATACGGGAAAAATAAATTATCGGTGTATCAAGTACAGACAGTAGTAAACACGGAAAAAAAACTAACCATATTACTACTGGTAGTAAGAATGGTAATAACACGGGTAGAAAAGGTTTAGACCTGTATGTTATAGGTACCTCAGTCCAGCTGAAAGCGGCGCGGCGGGCCCTACCTTCAGGCGGGCCCGCGCGGTTCTCTCCTCGGGAGACCCCTTTATGAATGCTGCTTACTCCTGGAATTGGCAGAGAAAAGAAACATTGTTATCTACTATATAAAAATAAGTCGGGTTTTCCTCCCTGACGCTATAACTCCAGAACGCACGAACCGATTTCCACGGTAGTGCATTCGTTGGAAAGGTCTCGGGCTCCGTGAGGTTTATAGCAAAGAAAATTCAGGAAAAAAATCAACAGAAAAGCGGGAAAAACGAAAAACGAAGCCACTGGTGGCGAAACGGAGTTCGCCGGTTTGCTAGTAAGATTTATAACATAAACAAGTGGTAAGCGAAACGTCATTATGCGGTGTGGTGGTGCGCTATATCTCTTTAAATCTTTAACACGAAGCAATTGTTGATTATATAATCTAATATAT
>SJJU01004800.1:4657-17056 GCA_012932125.1 Conopomorpha cramerella
TAATCTGTAAGTGGTAATGAGATGATACTGAAGTTATTTTAAAATCACACAAACAGAAACAGCTGAGCGCATTTCAAGTGGCGCAAAAACGTCCGACAAGCTGCCAGCGGAAGCACAAATCTGTGAACATGGAAAACAAATTAGTGGTGTGATTGCTCCTAATAGATACAAATATTTATAGGTTTTACTAGAAACACACGTGGCTTGCACTGAAGTGTTGGGCAGACAAAAAAAAGTGTAAAGCGTTTTGTTTTTTAATATATTTTTTCGAAATCGAGTAATAGGAATCATTTGTACACAATTTTTCTTTATAGGCTATTAGGACATAATAGTTAATAGTCTCAAGACTAAGTTTTTAAAGAAACATGTCGTGGTTTTACGGAAAGCGGAAGCGTTTCGCAATAAAAAGTAATGGATTTGTTCGATTTACCTGGTCTGGTCAGACTAAGACTACTAGACTCGTACTAAAATAAAGATAATTAAACTACTTAAATTATTATATCATACCTCATAAGCATCTTACCCTTATTGTGGATAAAATACGTGAATGGTAAAACACATCAACAAAATTTTATGGGATTTATGTATCCTCAAACACTTGTGTCAAATTATCACTTTTTTAACGACTCACTTCATAACCATTAGTGATTCGTGAGATCTTTCAGATACCGACGACGCTGTCATTCATAACATTATATCCTTTTCTTAATTTAGTTTATAACGCTCTTTGATAACTTTGGGGTAGGTATTAATAAAGATATTTTACTTGTAATGTAAAAAATACTTTTTTGTGTTAGGTTTGTAAACTCACAAAAGATATCACATTCACTATTAATAATCTTCAGTAGCTTTACGAATGTATATTTGTCAAGATAAAAGAGCAAAAAATATTTTATAGCAAGAAGTCTAACTGCAAAACCTTTGTTACAGATTTTTCCTCAAATTCTTCCTGAAATGCAACCAGAATTGCTTGAAGAACGCCGGCAACCCTCGAGATATGAGAAGGTTTCAGGTATGTTTGTAGTACCTACTACTTTTTATCGCCGATAATTCTGGTATGAATACTACGCCGTTGACGGTGACCAAGAAAGGGTTATGTGTGACTCGAACCCACTTAAAGTCCAAAGTACGCATTAGCAAGCCAGAGAATTACTTACCAGCCACGCCAGGCACTTGCGAAGAAGAGATGGCTCTAGGATCAAATAATCCACAGCTTATATTCTTCGACAGCTGGAGGTAACGCCTTACGCCAAATCAATCGATCTTGGCCTCTCTTCATCCAGTCACTGCCAACATACCTCTTAATGTCACCAATCCAGGCAGTTGCTGGGTGTACAAAATGCGGTATCCAATCCAAAAATGTGTTACACCGGTTCTGTGGCAGACATGACTAACCCATTGGCATATAAGTGAGCTATCTCTAGACTAGATATCTCTATTGTAATTGGGTTGTCTAATTACCTAATCTTTTGTCTTTGTAGTGTCCTCTACTAGAAAATTCCTTTCTGTCTCTAGCCGTATATATTTAACACCTACAGTACTTTTCCGTACCACATAACTAATTACATAGCTACAGACTAGTTAATAGCCAGTCGAACCGGGGCGTGTACCTTCCGTAATTATTTACCGTGTCGACAGGTAAATGGCCTCTTGTAAACACGGGAAGGAAAAATAGCCCTCTTTCTTGCTAGCTTCACTGGACCTGACAAACATCTTGCACGATAAGGACCTCTATTTTAAGGGCGCGTGAGGTTAAAATAGTATGGAGAGTGGAAGTCAGAGTTTGTATGTCTGGGCACGGCGTCGGCTCTGTTTGGTGTGTGGTGCGTGTAGTTAAACAAAGAGTTTCCATGTACAAAATAGAATTTACTGAATACGCTTTTTTTTTAAACCAAATAGGTTTTATAGCATCGACTTGAGATTGATTTGTCTTTGATATGTGATGAAATGTTTAGCTATAAAATCGTGGTATATTACTATGCCCATAAAATTGGCTACAAAAGTAAGAAGGTACCTAGGAGGTTTGACAAAAAAAATGCTTTAGTATAATTCACTGACTCGCCAGTTCATAAGCCATGTCTGCTATTGCAATAATAGTTCGCATTCGACTCGATTAAAATAAAATAAAATTTTGTGATTTATTTTATTACATTATTCTCGGAAAACATATGAACGAATTTTGTAAAAAAGAGATATAGTAATACTAATAAAAATTAAAAGCTATATATTTTACACGTAGGCCATATTTTATTTACGAAAGCACACACAGTAGTGTGCATTTCGATAGCATTTATACTCTCTATTCTATTTTGCAACAGCAAACTTGGCTCCCAGGTAAGGGCTCATGCCCACGAGACGGTTTTTCACCGGATCTAAGTACAGCGTCAAACCGTTTTAGTCTTACATGGGATACTATGTAGTCAAGCACACGACGCCGGCGCTATCGCTGGCTCACCGGTTATAGTATCCCGAGCAATACTAACGGCCTTAAAACCGTCCCGTGAGCATGAGCCCTAAAGGGACCTCACTCAGAAAATCGCTAGAATATTCCTCTTATGATTTACACCACATTATTGCCTATCGCCGCGCACTGAAGGGTTGCGCTCACGACTTCTGAATATTTGAAGCGCCCCAATTTAGGGTGGGGGTTAAATTAAATTCATTCATTTCAGACCACTTTCTCTTTGTAAGTCTCTCTTAACTTTTTATGTGCTTATGCCTATCAGCCGTGCGAATTTATCGCGCGAGAATAATGCTTATTCTGTTGGAATTAAGATTTCTTGTTGTTTGTTTCTAATTAAAAACACGTATGTTTTATCTTATAATAAAAGTAGAGATGATATATAGAAAGACTAGTCGACGCTCCGCGATTTTTTCCGCGTGGACACAGATTTTCATACTTTAGAATCGTTACTTTCGTCTTTTTATATAAACTTCCATCCCCCTTTTGGGGATGAGTTTTTAAAAATCCTTTCTATCTCACGTAAACATCATAATAGAAACACCTGTACAAAATTTCAGCTTTCTTCTGTCAAAGGATTGGCCTGGGCGTTGATGAGTCAGTAATTAATGAATCAGTCAGGTCTTTGAGTAATTTAGATATAGATATACTAACATTGCCATTACCGGTTTTCTAAAAAATAAGTTATTCAAAGCGGTTCGACAGAAATGATTTCTAGACATAGGTTAAACAACTTTTAACAGAATAAAGATCGCGTACACCGTGATATTCATGGTGGCTAACGAAGATATAAAAGCACTGAATAATTTACCGCGTATAAGTCATAATGAATGAAAACTTGAGAAAATTACCTTATACATGTACTTACAAACAACATATTGCTTAAATTAACAAAGGGAAGCAAAACTACAAATGAACTCGCGACCCCATAAAATCTAATTATACGGAACCCTAAGATAAAGTCACCTCGTTGCATCTTACTTTATTAGTCCACACTTGCTAAAGACAAATTACTTCGGAGCAACTTTTACCCACCACCCATAAATCCTCTATCACTATTAACATAAAGTCGACAGTCGTTTGGCTTTACCTGAAAATCGGTAGGCCCGAGGAACGCACGATTTGGTGAATACTTTCAGTTCAGAAATGATTTTGTTGAACAAAATAAGCTTTTGTCTTGAGCTAGATGTGTAAAAGTGCTGTTTATTATCATAGATCTGTTTTGTTGCGTGGTTTAAATATTGAGTACAGTTCGCTTGCAAGAATAACTGACGAGTAAATTCCTATTTCAAGGAAGAATAAATTTCGAATAAAGGTAGAAAGAAGTAAATTTCAATTTTCCAAATCACGGAAGTCGTTGGGGGAGGCCCTCGTCCAGCAGTGGACGTTATGTGTCTGTTGATGAAGAAATTCTTATTTACATATTAAACGCTCATTGCTCATTGTTACATGTGAATCGGCACCATTATATATTACAGTGCTGTTTGTGGGACAAAATACACGAGGAATTATCGACTTCCAGCACGTTTAATTTAGTTTTTTAACACATCAATCCATAGAGTTTGAACCTTATATATAGAGTATAAACTAATTTATAATCTGTCAATTATTCTAATCATACTTATACTAAAGTATGTCGCTCAGGCAGTCCTACCTTAAAATCTAAATATTTTGGTATTTTTGTTCCTAACCGAAAAGTTAAATTTATCCCCTGTAATGCACATTGTAATTTTACTTTATTTTGTGTCTGACTGTCCTCCTTCCTGACTGTACCTACTGTCATTGAATAATTCAAACACTCTTCCCCACTGTTTCAAGGGTAAGTACGGACGGGTAAAGTGTAACAAAAGTTCTTAAACACTTGAACTTTTTACTCAAAAGATTGTAAGCAAATCGAGCTCAGCATTTCTCTCCCTTCTAGTATTTTCATTGGTATATATAGGTGAAAGGAATTTGTTTTTATTTATATGTATTGGTAGTGCATTCGTTTCGGTTTTAAGAAAGGGGTTCTCAAAAGAGTAGGTGTATTACATAACAAATGAAATAGGATATTTTAAACTGTACTAGGGGTTAGGGAACATTTTTGAACTGCGGAAGAATGTTACATATATACATATACTAACTACTATATTATTGTGAGTGTAAAAGTGATTCTTATATTTTAAGGCATATGGAAATTGCAGGACACTGCAGGACAATAAAAAAAATATTTGACAAAATACAGTACAAAAAAGTAGTCAAGATAATATATTTGAATTAATATAGCCAAAGTTTCCAATAGCGTATAAGCGGGCGTCTTTTAGTACTTAAAATAAGTTAAATTTATGGTATGTACACTGCGTGTAGAAGGACCCCGAGCAATGGTCTTAGAAACGTTGTTGGGCTCGTCAAAAATCTTTTATTATGGCGACTATGCAAAAAAGCAATTCATGTTCATACAAAATAAAAACAGATGTATGGTGATGAATTGTTTTTCGTTTTCTAGTAAGTGTTATTCATATTGACCAGACCAACAACTTTTCTAAGACCATTGCTCGGGGTCCTTTAACACTCAGTACTATTAACTGCACTCTTTGTGAAAGTAAATACTTATGTTTTTATTTATTTATATAGGTAATGTTGACCCGTAAAACCAATTCCAAGACATTTGTTTACAGCACGTACCTATTACATTATTGATAAGACAATCTCGTACAAAAGTCTCGAACTATCGCTTTAAGTATTGATTCTCATTCAGTCTTCGTGTCGGACCTCACACGACTTTCCTGTTTCATATCGTCGTTCTTATTACCAGCGGCATTAGATTTATAATTGCTTGAGCGACGTTGACGTAGAGGAGCACCCGGCAGTGACTGCATTTTCTTGCATATACTACAACACAGAGAGTATCTACTTTTGCGTATACTATACCCTCTAGGCTCCTCCCTTGGGACTCTCCCTTTCTGGCTAGACTACGAATGTGTGGGTGGGTTACAATAGTGTGTGTACGAGGGTGATGTTGTGTCGTTCAAAGGTATT
This sequence comes from Conopomorpha cramerella, assembly GCA_012932125.1. Taxonomy (NCBI): domain Eukaryota; kingdom Metazoa; phylum Arthropoda; class Insecta; order Lepidoptera; family Gracillariidae; genus Conopomorpha; species Conopomorpha cramerella. Next base: position 10,137 of record SJJU01004800.1, read on the forward strand.
TTTGTATTTGGAACGATTGCCTTGAACTTGTAATTATTGAGTATAGTTTTATTTTCAGTTTCTTGGTTAATATGTACATTGTTTTTGTTTAATACCTATTAATGAAATAAAATTTGGAAGTGTAAAAATATGAATGAAGTAATAAATGAAAAACTGATAACTGAATTATGAAAATAACCTTTAGTATGCAGATTCTGTGTCTTCAATGCGATGTTGTTTACGAAATGTACATTTTTGTCCAACAGGTAGTAATATCAACGCAAGTGAACGTGGAGGGGCCCCTACTAGCAATATCGGACAACATGTTCGTCCATAACAACAGTAAACACGGCAGAAGAGCGAAGCGACTCGACCCTACTGAAGGTATTGAGGCCGCCACAGACACCACCTGTACGTTATTTTATGTTCTTTTTCGTTTTTTAAACATATTTTTTTACGTATTTGTTTCTGGCCAGATGGATACTCTATTTTTATTTCATACGTCTATCATTTTATCATGTTTTTTTTTCTAACATTGTAACTAAACTGGCCAGTAACAAAAAAAAAGAAAATAACGCCGATGCTCAGCCTATCTCAACGAAATGTGCAAAAGTCATAATCCGGCATTTTGAAGATGTCGTTTGTATGCGCGGAGTCGCTGTAGACATTTCGCAAAGTTTGAGCCGAATGGGGGTGTGCGAGCCGAAAAGGCATGTTACGAGTTACTACGCTTAAACCCACCTTGTTTGAACGATTCCAGCTTTTAAAAAAAACTGTTTCAAATCCATATAATTCACGTTCGTAAACAACAAGTTGAAACTTAAAAGAGCTGTAACTAAAACCGAAAGTATCAAATGCATTAAAACACCAATAAAGTTTACAGAATCGTATAAAGTTTAGAAGACAGCCAGACAGCGTGAAACCAAGTTGTAGACATTACACGGTGAAAATGAGAAAATTCGCTCAAGTAATTTCCGTTTGTTTTGTTAAGGAGAAGTTTTAAGAAGTAATAAAACGTATCTGAAAAGTACAAAAGAGGAAAAAATATTGTGCACATGAACCGTATTCTATTACAACAGAACAGCGTCTTCGATTGGAGTAAATAAAACGTAGTCAATATTTTCTCCAATAAAATATTAACAGTAATCTAAAAAGAACAAGGAAACGACAAGGAACTTAAGCCTAGCACAAATTAAAAAGAGCTACGTATAATCTTCTTTCGCCCCCTTAAATTCACTTTCTCTTCCCGTCTTTATTACAGCGCCGTTTTGTTCACAAGATTTGAGATTCCCCCGATGTCTTTCCACGCGTATCCCCCTCACTACACCGCTCCTGCATCAACACTTGCAAAGCCGTAACGTCATAACAGTCGATCAATGTTCAAACAACTATTCACTCTATCGCGATTTCATTAAAATTCATTTTACCGTAACAACAAACGGAGAGTTGTGATTTCGAGCAATTGCACATTGTTGCTATAACTTTTACGACCTGCAATTGTCCTTTTCTTTGCACAGTCGCGAATAAATGTTCAAGTAGGACGGAAAGACTTTTAAGGTTTTGACTTTTGCTCAATTTTTCGAGACTAGGGATTTACTACGGGGATTTTTTGGTGAATATTTTTCCTTATCGAAATAATTTTGCTATCTGATTTTATTTTACCGAGTATTCTACCTACCTTACTTTTTTAATCTACGAAAAAAAGTCACAGTCTTTATAACTGTACTACTTACTTAACCCATTTAGCGTTTACTTACCATAATCGTTTTTTTTTAAATTTAGTCACTACGCGACTTGTTGTTTTTCTAAATTCGTTAGACCTGTTTCAAAATGTAGGTTTTGTTGAGTTGCAAACTCGTTGGTTGAACATTATTTATTTTTCATTCACAAATCACACATTCATTAGTCCCGTTCGGTTCAGGAATTCACTAACATGTAGTCTACAATCCTTTAGCTGGCCTGTATCCGCCCCTACCTGTGGCTACTCCGTGCATCAAGGCGATATCGCCAAGTGAAGGCTGGACCTCTGGCGGATCCACCGTCATCATAGTCGGTGATAACTTCTTCGACGGCCTCCAAGTTGTCTTCGGCACCATGCTGGTTTGGAGTGAGGTTGGTGAAAGATTTTCTATTAATAACTAGCTGTCCCGGCAAACTTTTGTTTTGCCATAGGAAGTAGCCATTGTACCTCGTTTATTGGATGAAATACACCTTTTAAAACTTCCCTGGACTTGCACGAATAATTCAGGACCAAAATTAGCCAAATCGGTCCAGCCGTTCTCGAGTTTTAGCCAGACTAACGAACGGCGATTCATTTTTTTTTATATAGAAGATATTTAAATACGGAAACTTTTAAAATGTGAAAATAAGACTGCTGCAAATATTACTAGTGTAATGAAAAATTGTGTATGTAGAGTTGAAAATTATTATAAATTCTTAGGCAAAATAGGAATCGCTGTAGCCAAATCTATTATTATATATCGTGTTTCTCTGCCTTCAGTATTATGGGGAATAATCAATGGCGTATTTAGTTGCTGACAGGAGCTGTAGGTGCTACAGGGCCTGTCCGCAACTAGACGTCAAATGCGTCTATTCTAAGTTCTTTGGGTGGTGATACTTCAACCACCCAGCTCCTTGAGGAACCGCAACAAACCCCTTGTACACACATCAAAAGGGTCTAGGAAGCAAGAACATTTTTAGCTCTAAAAAAAATCTAATTTATTTAAATCAAATCTAATCTTCTGGATTGGTCTCCTACTCATCAATGACTTATCACCACATTTTGAATAAATTATGAATGAATTCAGTTTTTGTTGATTGCAATTTTATAAAATGTATTTGATCCCTAGATACTGTTGAAGTGTGTATCTTTTAAGATCTCCTGGAGGAACCGTCCGGGTACTACAGAAAATTAGCTATCGGACAACGTTTTGCGGAATTTCCCAAAACAATTTTAAATTACGTACCACCGGATACCGAAAAATAGTTTTTTTTCCTCACAGTTAATAACATCGCACGCGATACGAGTGCAGACGCCACCTCGACACATTCCAGGTGTAGTTGAAGTCACACTCTCATACAAAAGCAAGCAGTTCTGCAAGGGCGCACCTGGGAGATTCGTCTATGTCTGTGAGTGATTCTAGATTCTTCTATTAACATTCTCTCATAGTCTTATTTTTAAATTTAGCAGAGTAAAAGGAAAAAGAATAATTGTACTGTACCTACATCATCAGCCACATAACGTCCACTGCTGGACGAGGGCCTCCCCCAATGAGATCCGTCATTTGGGGTGAAATGCCAGTAATCGCAACGCTTGGCAGGCGGGTTGGCGATCGCAGTGGTGTTGTGGTTTAACTCACAGAGAGCGCTGCTGCCCGTTCTCTGGAGAGCTCCCTCGGTCGCCTCTTACGACCCCCATGACGGGAAAAGTTGGGCTGGGGTGGTAACACATGTATTCTATTCGCCGTCACCACCTACCACGTACATACAAATATACTAAAACTGCACCGTGAATAAATCTAACAACATTCAAGAGTAAAATGATAAAAGTCCCGAAGTTCAAAAACTTCTTGGAAGTTTCTTCTGAAGACATTAGCTGATTTCGAGACGTGGCTTTTGTTTTTCGCAAATATACAATTCGCGTCGTATACAAAACAACATAGATGAATCGAAATAATTCCAAGAAGCAGAAAAAAAAGCTTCGCGAGGAATTGATAGAGGATCGTACTCGCGATCCATCAATTAGGATATCACCGCTCGGACGTACTAATGATTGATATATTTTGTCCTTGTTTCGCATAGCAGCTCTGAACGAGCCAACGATAGACTACGGTTTCCAGAGACTACAGAAACTCATCCCAAGACACCCTGGAGACCCGGAAAAGTTACCAAAGGTAATATATTTATCTCGCTACGAAATCTGAGAAGTAAAAATATAGCCATATACAAATTGTTTCCAAAAATTCAAAATGTCCTGAAAATAATTCCATTTCAGGAGTATAATTTTTGTTACAACACGCGATTTTTTTATTATTAGCTATAATTTAATCTCTGTACTCGGTAGTTAATGTTTGACTATTTGTTGTTTCTTCGTAAACAAAATGTTAGGGTAAAGATGAAGCTTAACTTTGACTGAATCACGCCTTACACCTTTTTTTTTGTACGTGGGGGAATCCTCATGGACACCCCGCGGCCATGGGGACAGCGAACGAGGTAGTATCGGACTCTTACCGACTAAACCCCCACGATGACCTCCGTGTCGCGAGCGGGGCGGGTCCCGGGTGTACCACGCCTTAACACCTGATACAACCCATGATTTAATTTCCATTCAATTTCAACAACAGAGCTATTCAAAATAATTCTCCTGAAGTAACGAAACATATTTTCCTTAGGAAATAATCCTGAAACGCGCCGCAGACCTGGCCGAGGCGTTGTACTCGATGCCGAGGAACAACCAGCTAGGTCTGGGCGGGCCGCGGTCACCTCCGACCAGTATGCCCTTCAACTCATACACAGGCCAGCTGGCTGTTAGTGTACAGGACGCTGCGGCTTCGCAGTGGACTGAAGGTGGGTTGGAATTTGTATTTATTTATAGAATAGAGGTAATAGAGGTGAGTAGAGGTCGCCCCAGAAGGACATATAAAGACCAGATTGGTGATGTCCTGACCGAAGGTGGCGTGAAAAGTACTCGAAACCGGAGGTCATGTATGAAAGATGTATGAATGTAGATGAAGCGAAAGGGGTATGTCAGGACCGTGACAAATGGAGATCTGTAGTCTCTGCCTACCCCTCTGGGAGACAGGCGTGAAGTGTATGTATGTATGTTATAGAATAACTAGTCCACTAGTTTTTGTTTTACACAACAGCACAACAAAGGAAGAATAAGCGAAATCGGTCCACCCGTTCCGGAGTTATGGCATGACAACAAAAAGTGGCTTTGATTTTTATATAATAGACTAGTGGACTCGACAGACGTTGTCCTGTCTTAACTATTAATATGAATATAAAATTAGTACAACCTCCAGGGTGGCCTGTGCCCAGCAGTGTATGTCACGAAATATCATCATCATCATCATCAGCTCATACTTGTCCAGTGCTGGACATAGGCCTCTCTAATTGCACGCCACTGTGATCTGTTTTCGGCTTCTCGCATCCAGCTTCAATGTCACGAAATATAAACTATCATATCTCTCAAATCGGACGAAATTACATATAAATGCCAACTTTTGTGAATATCGGTAGCCTTGGTGAAGAGTTCATTATGAACAAACATCATGAAACTGGATTTTTATATATTAAGATTGTAGCAAACAACGGAGGTAAGCTGAACGCTTATCTTTTGTTAATTTCGCGTCGTAATACCCGTTTTCCCCTCTTATATTTTAGGAGTCTGGAAAATATAGTCATGGTGTCGTATTCTTATTCTTATTAAACAGATTTGAAGTCCTTCTTAGTGGAACTTAGATTTTTTTCCACACTTTTAACTGTAACTCATCACTCAACTCATTCATATAGTTTGCGATATTCACTGCTCTAGCAATGATTACGATTAGTGGTCAGGGTTTTTCGCTCTTGTTTAGTTTAGTTCTCGTTTAGACGGGAATCTAACCCGTAACAACTACAAATGACATTGTACTTCTTCGTATACGAGGTCCATCTAAACACGTTTTTTGACCTCGGGAAAGTCACTCGGCCCATGAAAACAAGGACTCTATGTCAAAATCCAAAAAAAAGTCCGCCTCACAACTTTACCGATCAGCTGATGACCACTTTATACTTAGAGGTGATTTTTTTTATTTTCGACTAAGGTTTTCTTGGGAAAGCTGTTTCAAATGACAGGCTGAGAAACTTTGTTGAGGTTCGCCAACGGTTTTGAATAACGATATAATAATATATCAATGTACATAAGTAGAAAATGTAATGTATTTCAAAGTTTTTGAGAAAGTCGGATCTACAAAACGGAACATGTTCAGGAGAGAAGATAGTTTTGGATGTTAAATCTAAATTACTTGTGGTGCATACTTAAAAAATTTACAACAGCTAATAATGCATCCCTAACTTTACGTGAGGTAATATACGTAAAAGTTTATAGATCTTAATATCGCCAATCTAACGGTAAAACACACTATTACATATTCCTAAAATTACCGACATTTTTAATTGGGATACGCAAGTTTACCAGATTCATTTGACCTGCTATTAATCTGGCCTCGTACCATGAGGTCTTATATTATTATCGCTGTGTGACAGGGATAGCGCTAGACGAGTCGTAGAGCACTGTCACTTCAGACCAAAAACAACTATACTTGCAATTCAAAGTAGACGTTTAAAATAACAATATGGACGACATGAAGTAGTGAAAGAGTGAGACAACATTTTTTCTGTCCCTTACTGCGTGCCAGGGTATTTCTAGATCCAAACTGTCAAATTACTAAAATTGACAGTTTTGATCCAGAAGTACATCGAATTCAATACGTTTTAGTAGGAAAGGGACAGAGTGAAAGTAGTACGCGACTTGCAGGTCTAGTGTTTGGTCTGATACTGTCACTGACTATTTAACCCTTAAATACCCATGGTATCAATTTTGAAACCAAACAAATTTTGGACCACATCAATCATTCAGTCATTATTCTTAACGGTTTGATTGTATCAATAATAAAAAAATCATTGGGTTTTTTTTTCCTTAATCTAAAAGTCACTAAAAGAAGCGCATTATACCTAGTATTATTTTAAAATGTAGATCGATAAATCTTAATATTTCGAAATATATCAAAGTTTAATAACATAACATAATTATGGGATGTATTTTATTCTGTGCCCTAGTCGGCGTTTGTTTAAATACATTTTGTTAATTTAGCGTAAGGTCGCCCGCGATACATGCTTGCATAGTGCGGGGGCCACTGTTAATATACACTAACACATAACCTTTAAGTTAATAAATA
>SJJU01004802.1:0-19577 GCA_012932125.1 Conopomorpha cramerella
CGCCGCCGCCGCCGCCGCCGCCGCACGACTCCAAGGAGGCGCTGCGCGTGCTGATAGAGAACGCGGTGCGCGAGTCCCCGCACAAGCCCGCGCCCTACGACGCGCCCGAGCCCACCGTTGAGGTACTCACTGGCTTTATTATTGTGCGCTTGTGCTTATATGTATTTTGTTTATGCTCCCGCACAAACTGCGTTGCGTTGCAGACCGAGCGCGCGCAAACAAACCAACAAAAAAAAGGATAGACCAACAAAAAATAAGGTCCTTGTTATTTTTTTTAAATTAGGCATTGGTATTTCGCCCGTCAATCTTGAAAAGCTCATTGCAAACAATTTATATTGAAAAGAAACTCGCTAAGTATCTTATTTACATTCTAGAATTAAAATAGTATTGTGTAGAGGGCATGTGCTTTTTTCAGAAATACACTGGATGTAATTGTTTAAATTATATATCGAGAAAAGAAAAAACACAAGTATATTTTTAATTTTATACATATGCAATAGTAAAATTAACACCCTAAAAGTAATTAAATATCGTCTATTATGTCATTGTACGTATTGTATGTCCTGTCACTTGTTTCTTGAAGTGCTACGCTAGGGGGGCAGCCATAATACTACGTACCGTCAATCAAGGAAGTGGCCTGATATTTTTTGATAACACTTATTGTGTCAACAATAAGTAGGTAACTTAGAATTGTTTGGTCCGAACTCTGAAAAAGCACAGAAGTTTAAGTAAGCGTGTTTGTCTCGCTCCAATCGCGTTAAAGATACGAAATATGCACAAGCGACAGAGTGCTAATTATTGTTCTAATATACGTTTATCAGTGGTGTGTACATTATACAGGCAAAGACACTGCCTACCTTAGTATCTTGGCTACCCGACGCAATAATAGAGTTATTGCTAGATCTTTGTTGATTTACTCACGACACAGGCCAACGAAGGTCCAATGTTTTGTGGGGGAGTAGATAGGCACCTATATTTCGTAAAACCAAGTTACCTATACATAGGTGTCAATCCTTTGGGATTACTGCCTACCTTGTCGTAAAAGCCAGTGCACGCCACTGGCGTTTATTTTATAACAACTATAATGTGAACCGTAATGGCTAATGTCCATGAATTTATTACAGAAACTTAGCTGAAAAAAACAAATTCTTGGCCGACTGTACCTACATTATAGATTCAAAACGTAGGGTGAATTATTATATTGGTATAAATTTACGCAGTTCACGCATCACTATATTAGAGATACATCAGACATGATATCAGAATATTTTAAATTAAATACTTTATTATTTTTTGGTAGGATCAGCTCAGTATCGTTTCAACTAACTTACGAATGATCTTTGCTATAGACGACAATCGGTTCCGAGAGTCCGCAGGCGGAGCGGCCCCTCATCGTGGTCCCCGCCGCAGATAACGCCGTGCCTTCTAAGGTCAAACGGGTGAGTTACATACATACATACAGTTTGATTTTAATTTGATCATGGTATTCTATTATTACCAAATTTTAATTATGCATTAGTATCACTGTGACTATATCACTAAAAAATATAAATATGCAAACTGAAATAAAAAAAAACTGAATGCATTACTTTGACCGAAATACGACTTTCATATTTTGTTTGTACCTTTAGTATGTCTTATAAAATGTATAACAATGTTATTCTTCTAGAGCTTATTTCGTTTATTTCTAGAGCTTCTCGTTCAACATCGATGAAAACTCCAATCAGAATACATTGGAGTTGTCACGATCGCCACCGCCCGAGTCCGACAATGGTGAGTTAGGTAAGGACTGGTCTTTCTTTATTTATTATTGTTATTTCGGAAGTAAGTCGTGTATTGAACGCGAAAATGTAATTTATAGTACTTCGTCTATACATATATAAAAGCCCTGACTGATTAATCTGATTCATCACTGACTCGCACACAACGCCCAGCCCAGACCCTAGAAAGCTGAAAGTTTGCACAGGGGTAAATTTTATGTGAGACAAGTATTCTTAAAAATCATCCAAGGGTTTTAAAAATGAGGTGGAAGTTAATATATGAGAAAAAATGCATTTTTTTCCTGTAAGTATTTCTACCTAGCTTTGTTATTTAGTTATTTGTTTAATGACTATTTCAACAATGTGAATGTCATCGATACAGAGTTGGACAAGTTGCGGGCGCGCAAGGCATGCAACTGTACGAAGTCCCAGTGCCTGAAGCTGTACTGCGACTGCTTCGCCAACGGCGAGTTCTGCTACCGCTGCAACTGCACCAACTGCCACAACAACCTCGACAACGAGGAGCTCCGACAGAAGGCGATACGCGGCTGCCTCGAGAGGAACCCTAACGCTTTTAGGTAGGTACCTTCATACATACATACATACACTTCACGCCTGTCTCCCAGAGGGGTAGGCAGAGACTACAGATCTCCATTTGTCACGGTCCTGACATATCCCTTTCGCTTCATCTACATTCATACTTCTTTTTATACATGACCTTCGGTTTCGAGTACTTTTCACGCCACCTTCGGCCAGGTCATCACCAATCTGGTCTGTATATGTCTTTCTGGGGCGACCTCTAATTACTCGGCCCATTATATCACCCATAAATCTCTTTCGTCAATCGACTTTTATCCATTCTCTCTATAGTGTCTATTGAAAGGAGAGACGGTACCTTCATATTAGTTGTTAATTAAGTGTATGAACGGTGCAGTATTCTTAAAAAACTGAACACGTTTTTGTTTTAATTTGTTTTATGTTTTTTTCTATCGCTTCAAAAATATTTGATATTGCATTCCATCGCAACGCGGTCTGAAGCGGTTCGATGGAAAAAAGGAGGTCTTTCTTTGCCCAGCAGTGGAAAAATCCAGACCAAATATTAGAAAATATGCTAATTACCCGTTTAGTTTTAAGAAATTTAAAAAATAATTATACTGTACAAAATTAAACTTCATTGAACAATGTAATATTATGTGTACATAAATTTTAGGCCAAAGATCGGTAAAGCAAACAACACGACAGACCCAATCCCCATCCGGAGACACAACAAGGGCTGCAACTGTAAGAGGAGTGGCTGTCTCAAGAATTACTGCGAGTGCTATGAGGTACATTATTAATATCTTTTTTTTTAAATTTAATTTGTTAATACATTTAATGTCAATTCAATTTGTTTTGTCTGTCCTTTTAATACGAATTTTTTTTTTAAATTAGACTTTTATAAATGTGGGGTTTTCTCGAGTTTAATAATAATTTTAATAATTTACAAAATAATTCCGCTTAGATTCCCTAAAAATCTGTTTCTGCTGTTTGACATAGTGTCATATACCTATCAGTTTGATTTACTTCTACCTGAAAGCAAATTAGAGCTTAGATCCGAAATACACTGTATAGGCAAACAAAGGGGGACGCTGAACTTAATGTATTTTCACAGTAGGTACATAAAATTGGTTTGCGCACCGTAGTGAAACATGAAATGCATGACGATCTCACAGCGCCTCTAGCACATTTGTTTGACACTGGCTTTTCCCTACGGTTCGTCGGGTAGTTCGGGAGAGTCGGGTGTCTGGTATTACAGGCCTCTTTACTGTAAAAAAAACATTCTGGATATGGGCATCTGCATCAAGGGCAACCGGAGCAAACGTTAATTAGAAGAAGACACTAATGTATAAAAAAAATCTTTAGATAAAAAAATATTCTCAAAGCGGAGTAGCCAGAGTCACTTGCTATGCAAATGTCCACGTTGACCAAGCAGATTAACCCAACATGAACCCATCCTGTTTGTCATCGTTATATGGTTGACACACGTTGATTGTAGTACGAGTGTCTGATCTGAGTATTTCTGTTGAGCATGATGTTTATGTGTTGTTGAATCGCAGGCGAAGATAGCGTGCAGCGCGATGTGCAAATGTGTGGGGTGCCGCAACGTCACCGACGTGGCGCGCCGCCGTCCCCCGCCCCCGCCCGCCGCGCACACACGGTACGTGTCCTGCCACCCTCACACACTCCCCACCCCCCACCCCCCACACCATCACTGCCGATACTAACTAGAAAATACTAACATTACTTTTATTATCAGGGGAAGATGTGTGTAATCAATCAGTAAGCTACAAGGCTTATTTAAAACTAGCTTTCGGCCCGTGGCTTCGCCTTATTTAAACCGAACTTCTAACTATACGTCTGCAAAATTTCAAAACAATCGGTTCAGTAGTTACGGCTTGAAAGCGGAACAAACAAACAATCTCACTTTCTCATTTATAATATTAGTAAGATATCGGGATTTTACCTTGAGTAAATGAGAATTTAAAAATGTGGTTTATTTTAACATGTATGGTATGGTATGTCATGGTATCTAAATTGCGGAAAATTACTCGGTTACGGTAGAAAATTATCTATCATAAAAGATTATAAAGAATAACCAATAACCGATAAATTATTTAAAATATTTTAAATTCGTTTGAATAAGGTAATAAATAATAGAGAACGTACCTCGTTCCCCCAGACAACCATGCAGCTTCATGACAGTGGAGGTGATAGAGGCGGTGTGCCAGTGCCTGCTGGCAGCCGGCAGAGACGCCGCGTCGCCCCCGCCCGGGCCCGGCCCCGTGTCTGTGTCGGCCCCCTCCGCCGCCGCCGCCGCCCCCGCCACCGTGCTGGAGGAGTTCTCCCGCTGTCTACAAGATATCATATCCGCCGCGCACAGACCACCCGAGGTACGTGACAACTTCATTATTAAATACATGCACTCCAATCCCTCAACTCTAATATCGCAGAAATAGGTACATCAATCAACTACCAAACTGATAACCACGATAAATAAATCATAGTTAAAAAGAGGTGTGTAAATCTTTGTATGTAACCAAAAATTTACATATTTCTTCTACAAAATTATTGCGATTAAAATCAAATCAAATCTTTGTTAGAATTTTCACATAAATGCTAAGGGTTAACAATGACCTCCACTGTAGGTAGTCATGAGTTGTGGGGTCCTTCTATGCTTCACATTGTAGTCTTTTGGTGGCGCAATCTGGTAAAAACTTAAAACTAAAATAAAATATTCAACATTATTGCTAATAAGTATAAAAAATGGGTTGGGAGTAGGATTCAACATACAAACAGGAGAACATGGTAGGAACATTGGCTATATTGCAGTAAAAAAATATGTTTGTATAGTCAAGCGCGACGTAGATTCTGCGTACATTTTTTAAAGTTACTATTGTTTTTATTTTCAGACACATGCATGACACGAAATATCAACGTCTATGAACAGAACTTGGAAGCTCAACTCTCTTTGACTGACAGTCAGCCATGCATTCGTGATATAGAATTAACTGTAAATAAGTTGATACTCTCAAGCAATTGCCAAACTAATTCTCTTGTCTCAGTGGTAACATTGTAAACTGTGGGTCCTACTATTCCCAATTACTATTAATTATAGTATATGTTACGATAATTTGGAAGGGAGAAATGGGTATATTGATGCAAAATGATATCGATATACCCATAGAAATAGCGGGACCCACTCATTGTGGTAGTTTAAGAAGGTATTACATCGAAGTATCTAATTCAGGCTTAGCTTAGCTTATGCAGGGTGATTCTGAGATGAGTAATTCGCTTTTAAGCCGTACATACCGTTCAGATATTTTATCTCTAACAGACTTCATTAAATACGCCAGCCGCGGCCTCGGTCTATAAAAGCCAGAGGGAAAATAACTGACCGGTATGTACCTATTATTTCTCCAGACCCTACTGAGTCCTGGAGGACTCAGGGGAATTGACCCCGGATTTCAGCAGGAGTCAATTCCCCAAGCATACAAAAAAACAGCTACAGACAGCACAAGTGGCTGATCGAGTTAGTTTGAAGTCGGGTTTTTTAATGAATCACCTTGTATTATATTTTGCCTATAGGCAACCATTTATGTATTAAATCTGTACCTATTTCACTGTTTCTTTACTTAACCCTAAGTGCATACCTTCTAACCGTTGACACCTACTGAGAAAGAAGAATCTAATTGTAAAATATTTAGAATGTAGTAACTTGTATGATTGTGTACAATGCTGGATTATGTTTAAGATTCCATGATAATGTATGAATTTTGTAGATACTAAAGTGTACATAGAATGCCTTAATTTCGAAATACTCGTGCAATGCAACGAAAACCTATGTTATTAGTTGTTTTGTTGATGTTCGCGCGGTGCATTTCCTAGTCATAAGATAAACCTTATATATAAGGTGAAAATGTAAGTAAAATAAATTGCAATATTTTATTTGAACTTTGTCGTTTTATTGACACTTGACATCAACGTATAGGTTACATGGGTGCAGGTGGTGGGAATGTGTTTATATAAATAGTACAACGTGGTGAAGATATAAATAGCATTAGGGAATCGGCGCGCGCGCAGCTCGGTAGACGTGTTTCGCTTTACTACGTTAAAAATGAATATACGATATGAAATACAGAAATCCGAAAAACTTGGCCGGTAAGTTATATATTTTTTGTCCTTTTGTTCATTGTGGCTTTTCATTTCCTTTTAATTGTTATAGGTTGGTTGTATGTACTGCATAAGGAATTTAGTTGAGATGTAATTTGATAGTTTTTGTAGGTAAAAAAGCATAACATTGTAGTAGTGTTATTACTTTGTACTTTTCTACTTTTTATTATTAACTAGCGGTGCCGCGCCGTGTTATTTCCGTTTTTTCGTTCTCGTGGGAATTTGGGGATAAAATATGGCCTGTTACTCAGGAATGTAGTTTTCAAACAGTGAAAGAATTTTTAAAATCTGTTCAGTAGTTTTGGAGCTATTAAATTTCAACAAAATCAAACCCTTTCCTCATAATTCTTCCTTTCCTTATAATATTGGTATACATACATGTATTATAGTAATTTTAATAATTAGAGATAATATAAAAATCAAAGCCACTTTTCGTTGTCATGCCATAACTCCGGAACGGGTGGACCGATTTCGCTAATTCTTTCTTTATTGTGCTTATTAATGGCAGCAGAAGGTTCTTATGAAAGAAAAAATTACATCCACTGCTGGGCACAGGCCACCCTGGAGGTTATACTAATTTTATATTCATATTAATAGTTAAGACAACAAGGTCTGTCGTGTAAGATAATTCTCTATTTTTTTCCGTATTATTCGTAGAATGCATAATTTTATATTACGTATCTCTCTTATTGATCTTAAAGTCGTATTTTGTAGCGAAGTAATAAATAGGTAGGTACTTAGTGTTTCTTAATAGTAATAAACAATAGAGTATATCATAGGACGTGGATGTTTCAACAACGCAAAATGTTTATTAGTTTGACTTAAGAATTTTCTATCAATTCTTTAACTATTAGCCATCTACTTCCATGTGAAGTATAAACATTTTGGACATGAATGCTTCTTCTTAGTATTAATTGCTACTAAAGAGCGATTGTAAAAAGGAACCATGTCCAACATTTTTGCAGTTACCTGTACCCACGTAATGTGACTGTATACTGTTTTTAAACGCCATTGCCATGTAATATTTTAGGTACTTAACCGCAGCCAAAGATCTAAAAGCCGGCGAGAGCATATTAACAGAGCCTCCATTCATATTGGGCCCGGGCAGCGAGAGCGACCTGGTGTGCTTTAACTGTTACCTGCCCGTGCTCAGCAAGTTTGTGTGCTGCAAGAACTGTGCTGTAGCACCCATATGCCCGGACGGAGGCTGCTCAGATAATATTACTAGTAAGTATTATTACCATTCTCAGACAGGTTTAAGCAAGAAGCAATACATAGTCGGCTGGTAAATGTAGAATCGTTAAAGGTGGTCAAGGATTGTCATGGAAGCAAAACAGGAGAACTGTGACTTGCTATGCATAATACGTAGATTTTTCCCACGTGCTTCAGACGTCACCTTGAATGTGCATTCCACGTATCCATCGAAAAAAATCATATATCCTAATTAGTTAGGACAGATGGATTTTTCCATTTTTCCGAACTTGCAAAAATCATGTAGGTACAGTCAAGTCAATCTTCCTCAACTGGTTGGGATAGACGGGACAACTTAATTCACGTAGATCACTAAACTTGTCCAACTACTTCCTGAAATGTGGAAAATCCGCTCTGTTGTCGCTGGATTTACAGCGGTTGGCGACCCGTGATCTTACGGTAGGCCATTTTGGTGTTACAATTTGAACCAGTCAATTGATTGTGGGACTTTTAGTTTGTTAGACTAATATCTAATTGGTTTACTGATCGGAAAACATCCAGAAAGGGAACCAGGTAATGAAAAACGTAAGTAAGTACTTACGTATATTTGCAGAGCACCACAACAAAGCAGAATGCGACCTCTTCGCCAAGCTAAAGCTCAGCCAAGGCCTCCATCCCATGACAATGGTTCAGAACGTAGGATCCCTCGTCGTGCTGAGAGCTATCCTTAAGAGAACAAGTAACCCTGAAGGGTGGAAAGAGTTCATGCAGCTAGAGACCCATTTGGAAGAGCGGCGAGGCACTGAAGTGTGGGACTTCTGCGAGAATACTGTTAAGGTATGTTGTTTTCTATATTAATATGGAATATTTAGTATGTTTAAAGTATTACTGGTCACTAATACAATTTCAAATCAAAAATGTTGGCGAAACTTGAGTAAATTACTCAGCCCATACTAAACAAGTTTCCCCAAGGAACCCTATACTTACATGTGTACATATTATATTTAAAACGAAAATCTCGAATATCGATCGAAAATACTTCTTTACAAACTGGCAATGAGTTGATCGGTAAGTGTGTATAATGAGGTAAATTTTTTTTATTTTTTGTTATATAAGCTTCCTGGAAAGTAGTCTGATTTTTCGAATTTCACCAACGTTTTTAATTTAACGTTGCATAAGCCACTGCTAATTTCTTTCATCGATTGGATCCGATAGATATATTTTTCCGAAGACTCTGCTTAAGTGGCATATACGACTGTCTAATATACTCGTACTAAAAGAGAAATATTTGCATGTGAAGGGACAAGAAAACCTAGGTGACTAACTTTGAGATCGGTTTACTGATCACTCGGCCAAAGCGAACAGAAAAAACAGTTCCACACGGTCGACTGACTCAACCGAGGTCAATTGTTTACTGTTATTAAGCTTTCTTGTCCGAAACATAATTCTCCTGACACTTATATACTTTTATAGAAGGTAAGTGAAATGCACCTTCCCTATACCCTTTGTTACAGTTCATAGCATCCCTTGGCCTCTTGGAAAACGAAGCAGACAAGGAGCTGGTACAAAAGGTGTGCGCAATAATCGACGTGAACAGCTTCGAGGTCCGCGGACCTGTAGTCCTTGGTATTGGTTGCTCGGAGATCCTCAGGGGCGTTTACTTGAAGGCTGCGCTACTCGCTCACGACTGTGTGGCCAACACTCACATGTCCATCACTGATGACAACACGCTGGTGTGTCACGCTAGCACAGATATTAAGAAGGGCGAAATTATATACTATAATTATACTGATGCTTTGCAGGTGAGCTCGTTACTTTTTATAAGGGACTTCAAAAAAGGAGTCGTTCTCAATTCCACCGTATATACGTTTTTTTTTGTTTGTTCGCCGATAACTATATGTTAATGTTGCTGTGCCCTACAGGGCCCACGATTGTACCTCAACTGCATTTAAGACCTTATAACACATTGTTGAAAAGCAATAAATTATTGAGTATTAAGTAAGTTCATCGTTGGTGACCTGATTTTAATGTTTTTTTTTGTTGGAAACAAGATATTTCAAAGGTGGTCCCATGATAAGGCAGTCAGGGTAATGGATATATGATAATTAGAAAAATGATGTATCGTTAGTCACCAAACGGCCTTTAACAACAGGGGGCCAAGCCTATTACACTCTGATCTACGTAATCAGCAATGCACATGATGCAACTACCAGAGTGTAAGACTTTGGCCCCAGGGCAGTTATTGTTTTTTTTATTCATTAGAATGTGTAGTTCAAATTGCGATGCGTGGTTGTTTTATGTGCAATCTAGTCGTGATCATACATGTGATGTGATATTCACATGATTCTATGAGTTGTGATGTGAAATATACATTATTCCCTTTCTGGGACGTAAATATTTAAACTAAACTAAAGCCTCTTTTACTCTTTTATGCAATTATTTTAATCTATTTCAGGGTACGTCACTCAGGCAAAAACATCTCGAAGTTGGCAAATACTTTAGATGTGAATGTAAACGATGTTCGGATCCTTCGGAAATGGGGACCCATATTAGTTCAGCGAAATGTCCCACATGTAAAAAAGGCTTTATACCGGAGTCTGAGAAACCAATGTGGTCGTGCGAGGAATGCAAGAAAGACTTTGATAGCTCAATAATTTTGCATAGAGTTCAGTGTTGTTCGGATAAACTTGGCGTTATAAGTAAGTTTATGAGGAACTTCTTAGTTATCATCATCAGCTCACACTTGTCCACTGCTGGACATAGGCCTCTCCAATTGCACGCCACTGTGATCTGTTTTCGGCTTCTCGCATCCAGCTTCTGCCGCCATCTTGCGTATATCATCAGTCCACATTGCCTGAGGGCGTCCTACACTCCGTTTGCCGAGACGCGGTCTCCACTCGAGAACTCGTTTTCCCCAACGGTCATCGGTTCTACGGCTATTATGGCCAGCCCATTGCCACTTCAGCTTGCTAAAACGATGAGCTATGTCGATGACTTTGGTTCTCTGTCGGATCACTCTTCTTAACTTCTTAGTTATATAGTATACTAATCGCACCTAAGTCCTTGCTATCGCTGTAAAATACTTACTTACCAAGTTTAAACTTGACTTACGGCTAAACCTACTAAAGGGCCTATTTTGCACTATACCAACACGAGAATGCTTCTTTTGTACCTCTTGAGGCAGGAGTAGGTATAGGTAGTATTTCGATTCCCTTTTCCGGGAAATACAGCCGGTAAATCTATACTAATTTTATAAAGAGGAAAGAATTTTTTTTTAATGGATGTATTTAACTAATAAACTAAAAAACTGCCGGACGCATTTCGATAATTATTTAACCATTAGAATGCTACATTAACCCTGAGTTAATCAACACATCAGGACATAGGACATCTTAATACATAAAAATCCAGTGTCATGGTGTTTGTTCCCAATGAACTCTTCACCAAGGCTACCGATATTCACAAAAGTTGGCATTTATATGTAATTTCGTCCAATTTGAGAGATAGGATAGTGTATATTTCTTGAAATCCACTGCTGGACAAGGCCACCCTGGAGGTTATACTATGTTTATATTCATATTAATAGTAAAGACAGGACAACGTCTGTCGAATCCACTAGTAGGCTATATTTTATCCAGAAAACCCACGGGATTGGGAAAAAAGTGAGTAACACCACGCGGTACAGCTAGTCATTAAATAAAGTCGCATATGTTTCACTAAGACGCTTGACTGTACCTATGTTTAACTCACTATACTGTCGCTATACTATCATACATATCACATTAATTTTCAGACAAGAAAGACGAGAAAGAACTAGAAGAATACATCCGTAATGTTTCCTTAGTGCTTGCACCAAATCATTACTTACTGTTGGACGCCAAGCAGCGTCTCGCCGGAGTGTTGAGGGACACTATCTGCCGGGAGCCACACCCCACCAAGAGGCTTATGAAGAGGAAGATAGAGCTTTGTAGGGAACTACTGCCAGTGCTCGACACACTAACGCCTGGCATTTCAAGGACAAAAGGTAATGTGAATTACGAAGGGTAGATATACTCTCAGACCAAACACATCTGAAGACTAGAAAGACGAAGAAACACTGAAGGTATTACGCGGTTTGTAAGTCTAGATTCTAGAGTCAGTCTTTCTCTTTTTAAGCAATCTGTATGTAAGTTGGATGTACTTCTGGATCCAAACTGTCTTTTTGGTAGTAATATTGACAGTTTGGATCCAGGAGTAAATATATACTATAAAATACAATACCCTGCTACGCCGTAAGGTACAGAAAATGAATATCTCTTGCTCTTTCAGGTCTAAATGTTTATAATATCATTGTCTTGTTTAACTCTAAATGTCAGCTTCGGAGTTTTTGGTCTGAGAGATATACTATACAATTACCTACATTGCATTGGTTATTATATTTAAGGTCTTAACAATAAATACCCTATTATACAGGGTGAGTAAAAAATACCATCTTAAGCAGAAGTCTACAGTTCCCGTAGAGTCCACCGAGTCCATTTCAGTAAGTGTCAATGACCCTGGGCATTTCCGAGGGTATTTACGACACATTCTGGGAGCCCAAGTCTGTCGCACTCACGTGGTTGCATCGCTCTGACATCGATACTGTATTACTGAGGATGACAGTGAAATGAAAGTAACGAAATCAGCAATGCAACTAGAGTGTAGTACATTTAGGCCCCAGTATCCAAAATTATACAAAACATTTTTTACAGCTATCACCCTGTATGAACTGCACGTGGCTATGGTCCAACTTGCAAAGAAGTTATTCGATGCTCGAGAAATCAACGGTTCAGCATATATGGTACGTATTATGAGCTATTTGGCTCACAATACCCCGTTTGTTAAATTACTATTTCCAACTAAAAGTCCCTTTCTCAAAATGTACGGCGTTCAAACATGTCCCTTTGTTGCTTTTCAAATATTTCAATTGATTATTAACTCTTTACACACTATCTTTAGTTAACCGTTTCAACCTAGAGCTACAAACTACAGAATAAGCTCAATCATTAATCGTGGATGAAATATAATAATATGCACAGCCTGTCCTTAGGGATATGACGTTCCCCGCATGACCCATGTCAATATGTGCATTATTTGTGAGCTCGACTTTGAAGTTGTACAATAAGGAAGGCCATTATGAGCAAGGGACTTTTTGCAAAGACTACTAGTTACCTACACTTCATTCAATTAAAATTCTTAAATATATGAAAATATTGATAACTCGAAAAGCGTCTGTGGTCCAGTTGGTCGGATATTCGACTTGCAATCGAAAGATCGCGGGTTCGAGTCTGGCTACTGGACGTGTACCAATGGGACTCTCAGAGCCTATGTATGCACCGCAACGCACGTACGGAAACAACATCGTAATGAAACCCGCACACCACAAAGTGTGTAAACCCTACGATGGGCTCACCCCCTGTCACATTGAGTTAAATACGCTTGGTGGACTGTGGGCAATTGCTTAGGGATTAAAGCCGTGAAGTGCTTGTATTGATTACCCGAACCGGAAGTAATGCTCCGACTTTCCTTGACTGCACATACCCACCTATTTACATACTTATTTAAATACTTATTACAATATAAGTACAAAACCTATTATTTACAAGTCAACCTCATGTCTACCAGCCACTTACAGCAAGTAATAGTGTGATAAGAGAAAGTTGCGGTTTGAAAGAAGATGTAGTGACTAAGATTGAAAAGGGCATGCTTCGGTGGTTTGGGCATATGGAGAGAATGGATGAAAGTCGATTGACGAAAGAGATTTATATGGGTGATGTAATGGGCCGGGTGAGTAGAGGTCGCCCCAGAAGGACATACATTGACCAGATTGGTGATGTCCTGGCGGAAGGTGGCGTGAAAAGTACTCGAAACCGGAGGTCATGTATGAAAAGATGTATGAATGTAGATGAAGCAAAAGGGGTATGTGAGGACCGTGACAAATGGAGATCTGTACTTACAGCAAGTATGAAAAATATCAATATTGTTTCTTGTTTCGTCAGGACGAGCTGATGATAGCTGAGAAACTACTAAAGAGGTCGCTAGAAATGCTCTTTATAGAGCCGGGTAATTCGCCAGAGGGCGAACTATGCGCCAAGGCTTTGGAAGAATACCGAGCCTTGAAGGCAACTATGGGAGCAGTTTTGGACGGCATCCATGCCGAAGGAAAAACGTATGTTAGTGCTACAGAGAAAGAAGACGTCGTTGTTCAACCAACTCTTTAATATAAATTGTGTTGATAGTTTAATTAACTACCTAATTATCGAATAAACATGATTGTTTTTCTATTTATTTTCATTGACTTGTCTTATTTCATTTATAATATGTAGTACAAAACAGCTATCCCCTTATTACACTGTGTTAAATACGCTTGATTTACCGAGGGCATTTGCCGTTATCTTATTAATAGACGTAGGTATGTTAGACCAAAAACAACAGATTTGCAATCTTAAACCATACTTATAATCCCACCGCTATCTACACACACCAAAAATGTCTAAGGATCAAGTACTTACATTTTAGAAGATCAAGAATATATTTTACAAAACTGAATTCATTTATAATTTCTTCAAAATGTGGTGATAAGTCATTGATACAGGCTTGGGAATTAGGTAGGAGACCAATCCAGAAGATTAGATTTGATTTAAATAAATTAGTTTTTTTAGAGTTTAAAATGTTCTTGATCCCGAAACACTTTTAATGTGAGTATCTATGTCTTAAACTGTCGTTTAGAATAAAACGAGACAACAATATGGAAAACAAGCAGGAGTGAACGAGTAAGGGACAATATCTTCTTACTGCGAAACGCGTATCATCATCATTAACAGCCTATATTTGTCCACTACTGGACATAGGGTTCTCCACATCTGGATCCAAACTGTCAAATTAAGTAGTAATAAAAATTACAGTTTGGATCCAGAAGTACATATATCATTTTCCAAACATTTTGCTTGGAAAAGAGACGGACTGAAGGTGAGATTACATACATACTCACATAATTTGTCTATATAGGTATATACAATAAAATAGCGAAAAAGAACGTAGTATTGTTGTCCTTGTACTACGTTCAGAAATATGTGATTTATTCAAGTTTTATTAATGACCCGAAATTTTTGCTCGCCAGCGTAGTACCTACCTACCTATCTATACTTACATCATTCTGAAGCTCACTGAGCGAACAGCGAAAGTCTGGTTGGTAGTAGGTACACCCTACTTATTACATGCGCTTTGTAAAGCGAACTTTAATCTTGGTAGAATAGAAGGTACACATGTACTTTAGTCAGTTGTTAAATGCATAGAACTCTCTTAAGATAGAACCATAGAAATAGAATGTACCTATGCGAAGCGGCGGGATTCTAAGTCTATGGTTAGAACTGTGTAGAATTTGACAGAGGAAGTCTCTGATAAAGCAAAGCATAAGTTCGCTGTGCGAAGTCTCAGTGAAATAATAAAATGTGAACAATGAGTGTCTCTGCCTATCCCTCTACGATTAATTTTTAAATATTTCTTCCTATCCCTCGTGAAATGGGCGTGACGCATATACTATGTATGCTCCTTCTATAAAATCAGTGGGATTATAGAGAACTAATCAGTTTATCACGTCCGTCCTCGTCATTAAGGTCGAATCTTGGGTCTATCTACGTAATGATTAGAAAATAGTGCCCGTTTACAGTTATTTTTTTAAAGTGAACCGAAGCCTACGTTCTGTCTCTTCAATAGCGGCGTCTAAATACATAGTCGTGTACAGCGGCCTTCGTCCTCTGATTTACCATTTGTCCGCGAGTCCAAATAGCATATCCTCATAAGCTGGCAGATAATCAAAATATGGCTGGTAAACCCATGAATCTAAATCTCGCATGTATATTGACTATAGTCTGACGTATTTGACAGATTGAGATGAATTTGTTAGAGGCTGGGCTTCGAGAATCCGGCCTTTTATTGTAAAAATAGGAAACAAATAGCTGTATGTGGATTGTAGATATTGTGAGAAGTTTCTTGTTAATTAGTACAAACAAACCATTATTTTTACCGTCAACATTCCGCTATTTTTCTCAGTGGTGTTAAATACCAGGTGAGTTTTGTGTGACGAGGTAAGAATGTTTATTTATTGACAAAGTTTCGTAGAATTTTATGTGATTGCTATTTGGTATACTTTTTCTTGTTATTAGAAACTTACTTATTTTTTTAGGACGGGAGACGCCAATGTGATGGCGGACCAATCGTCTGTTTTGGCAATTATTATCTTGGCAGTTGGGATAACTGTACATTTCTCTCTTCATAAAGTAGAAGAAGGACATGTCGGTGTTTACTATAGGGTGAGTTTATTTGATCTATACTGATATTTAATAAAGGCTCTGATACTAGGTACTAGATTATTAGAAAAAAAAAATATTTCCCACTGGGAAATTGTGATCTGCAGAAAACTTTATTATCCTTGTTATTGACATTGTGTGGGACTGTCTATAAGTCTGTAATGTATTACTACTGTCAAAAATAAAATAAAATACTGATTTCAGGGTGGTGCGCTGCTGCCAGTCACCAGTCAACCAGGTTTCCACATGATGATACCTTTGTTGACATCATACAAAGCTATTCAAGTAAGAATTTATCAGATATTTTATGAAGTAAAAGTTAAGGTCATTACAATAACTATTAAAATTTATTTGTTCTAATCACTTGGGCATATAATATTTGACTTCAAGATTTCACTAGACTCACTTTTTTAATAATCTTGATTATGTACAATGTGTATGTCACATATAAAATATGTGCTATCTCATGCAGGTGCTACACACTAGTACTATTGGTTCAATGTCCAAATCTTGGATGTGACCATGTGTGGATTTGTCATTACACATTAACCCCCTTACTAATAAACACATTGTAACTTATACTGAAATTATTACACACCTACTGAAACTGGTTAATCTATATTTGACATAAAACTGCCAACTTTAGCTTGGTGTAATGTCTGAATAGACAAACCGTGTTTATTGCAAAAGCCAAAATTGTATAATATTATGACAAGACAATACATTTATTTTCTCTGACAAGCACAAATTCCACACACTATGCAGTTGATATAGAGTTATTATTTTTTTTAATATTTGTTACAGACAACTCTACAGACAGATGAGGTAAAGAATGTGCCTTGTGGAACAAGTGGTGGAGTTTTGATATATTTTGAGAGGATTGAAGTAGTCAATAAGTTGGAACCCAATAGTGGTGAGTATAATACCTTTCTAATGTTTCAAATCATCTACTTATACAAGGTAATCTGTCTGTCTTGCTTGCGCACAAAAACTACTGAACCAATTTAAGTTCTCTGTCTGTCCCACTTGCACACATAAACTACTGAAGCAATTTAAATGAAATTTGGTATACCAATAGTTTAGAGCCTGAGGAAGCTTTTTCCTACAGGGTATTATAGTTTGTATGATATATTTAAACTATGTGATGGTGTCCACTAGTCAATATATACATGCAGAACACAACAATAAAATTTTCTGCAACAATACGATATTTCACAATATTTATTATTGTGAAAAGAATCCTTAGTAATAAGATTATTATTTCAACATCACATTTAGAGATATCTCGTTGTTGCAGTAAATGAGCAAAATGTTTTATTTGAAATAATATTTTCTTTTGTTTTAGTTTTGGATGTTGTAAGAAACTTTACAGCAGATTATGACAAGCCATTGATCTTCAACAAAGTACATCATGAGCTAAACCAGTTCTGCAGCGCACATACATTACATGAAGTCTACATTGACTTGTTTGACCAAATTGATGAAGACCTGAGAACTGTAAGTATGGACTAATTTCTAATCTGTATTACATACATACATGACAAGGGAAAAGGAATTAAGTATAACAATTTTATGTGGCAGGCTTTGCAGCATGATTTAAATGAGATGGCACCAGGTCTGAGGGTGCAGGCAGTAAGAGTCACTAAACCAAAGATCCCAGAAACAATCAGAAAAAACTATGAACTAATGGAGGCTGAAAAGTCTAAACTACTAATTGCAGCTCAACATCAGAAGGTAATAAAATAATGACAAATAAATGGAAATTACAAATTCTTATGCTGGATGTTGTATATTTTTTATGATACCTACATTCCATTGTACTTAACTTCAGTCAAGTAATTAATTAATGATCCATGCATAAGCATAATTATGTCAAATTAATAAAGATTCCCATTTTAGGTTGTAGAGAAGGAAGCAGAAACTGCTCGGAGGAAGGCTGTTATTGAAGCAGAGAAGGAGGCTCAAGTAGCTAAAATTCAATATGACCAAAAAATCATGGAAAAGGAATCACTCCAAAAGATAGAGCTTATTGAAGACAGTATTCACAAAGCTAAACAACAAACAAAAGCAGAGGCAGACTACTACCATCTGAAGAAACAGGCAGAGGCTAACAAACAGCTACTTACTAAAGAATACTTGGAACTGAAAAAATATGAAGCATTGGCACATAACAATAAAGTTTACTTTGGTAATGACATTCCCAACATGTTTTTGCAAGCTAGTCTGAGTGATAGTACAATCAAGTCTTATGATGCAAAAACACCCTGATTCAACACACAATACTTTGTGAGCTAGTCATGATGCTGTTTGGTGCATGTTTTAGTTGTAATGTGATCTCGAGAAACATCACTTTTGACTGATGTCTGAAATTAGTTTTAACATAATGGTGATTTGTAAATGAAGTAAATTATAACAATCTTTGTGTTACTGGATGTTTTATTGAAAAATATAAATTAAGGTTTTGATTTTAGATCTTATTAAAAGCGCAATATCTACAGACTGTACAAAATCTTCAAACTCCTGGATCTTTTCTTGTAGAAGGTCCACGGATACTTTGTCATCTTCAATAACACACATGATTTGTAGTTTCTTGATTCCATAGCCTACAGGGACCAATTTAGAAGCACCCCACAAAAGGCCCTCCATCTCAATTGTTCTGACTTGGTCTTCCATTGCCTTCATGTCTGTTTCATCATCCCAAGGTTTGACATCTAGGATTATAGATGACTTAGCAATAAGGACTGGCTTTTTGGATTTTTTGTCACCGTATGCTTTGAGGCGTTCTTCACGAATCCTGGCTGCCTCAGCATCCTGAAAATATAAAACGTATTAAGTATAATTTTACACAATCAAGTGTTGGTGAGTGGTCACTAACAAAAAATGTAAACAACTTGAATACTAACTTCTTCTTCATCGCCAGAGCCGAAGAGGTCAACGTCATCGTCGTCTTCTTCTTCTTTTTTGGCAGCAGCAGGGGCGGTGGGCTTACCTCCGGCGGTCAAGGGGCTATTGCCAGGTCCCCAAGCCTTGCGCTCACCGGCGTTGTATGACGCAATATGGTTGTACCACCGGAGGGCGTGCGGCAAACTGGCGGCTGGGGCCTTGCCGACTTGCTCGAATACTTGCACATCGGCCTGTGTTGGCTCATAGCTGTAATGTTGTTAAATAATAGCTTAGAGTAAATTGACCACTTGCATAGCAACCAATATCAGCTGTTCCTGATAAAAAGGTAGGTAGGTACGGGATTAGTCGACGTGGTAAGGTTATATTTATTACAACCTAGTAGGACAGAGTGATATTGCTTACCCAGAGATGTAACTTTTGTCTTCAAGGAATTTGTTCAATTCGTTCAGTCCCTGAGGGGTTTTTACGTCTCCGATGGCCATTTTAACGAGATTTTCGTATTTTTTAGCACTTTAGCACCACACGGCCCGGCTGTACGGACACGACACTAGAGAAAGAAAGAGAGAAATAATGGACAGAAAGAGACAGAAATAGTATCATAGACAATAACTGAATGGTTAATGATTTCTTTGTTCATTTTTCTCTGGTAACACAACGAACACTTCAAGTCATTCGTTCTTCTCAT
>SJJU01004805.1:0-24455 GCA_012932125.1 Conopomorpha cramerella
ATGTAACGGATTCAATTGTATGAGAAATACCTACCTGACTAGAATATAACTAATTAAATTACTTATACAATTAACGTTCGTTAGGTAGTTGTCCAATTTATTTCGCATTAAAAAATATTGTACAGTCAAAATATTTGTCCGGGGAAACTATTGTATGAAATACTAGGTAGGCATAATAGTAGAGATTAGTATCTAAACTACTTAGCTAGGGTTGTATATATATGAGGTCACAAAATAGTAATAGGAAAAGATAGAAGAGAGAAGAGAAGCTTCTAGTTCACGTCCACTGGTGCTTCTTTCGTTCATGTCTTTTGTATGAAAATTTGCGATAAATAGGTATGTATAGTGCACCTACGAGTATTATGGTAAGAACAAGATCTTTGCCCGCAAACCTTGCTAAGCGATTGTGTATTTTATTTTTGTAAATAAAAAAGTATTGGTCATGCTAAAATACATCTATTTAACTACTCCTAAGTTCATTATACGCCTGTTCGCATCGTTAAGTAATTGCTTCTCCAATGTTCGTCTATGCCACTTGCGAATTTAGCTTACGTGTTATGCAGCGCTATATATTTCTGCTTTGCGTTGCGATTGTTGAATATGATTGTTCCTAAATTTAAATATTTTACACTAAGCTAGCTAGGTACACTAATAAGTATACCGTATCGCATCCAGTAAATAGAGGTTTCAGTAGGTGGTTAGGTGGATATATCACAAAGTATTCCTGTCACGACAGTTTGATTTATCGTATCTCAGTCATGACATGACACAATCATCATACTCGTCACATTTCATAACACAGAAGTTGTGTCATTTGCATAAGTTGTGGCATTCCGAGCGAGTGTTTGTCGCAAGATGGCGGGAGTCGGGTTCTGTTGGGATGTGTTGAGCCCGGCGATGGCCGGGACTCGGGCGTGGGAGAACCCGCTCCGCAGCGCCCGCGCAGCCACTAGCCGGCCTGTCCGCAAGCCGTGGCCGCCACTGCCTACACGCACTAAAATTTCCCAATAACGACCGATTTTTTTAGGAAAAATATTGTTAACGTACTGCCTTATGTGACCTTACTAAGATTCTAAACTCAATTTATTGTTTGTTGCAGAGTATCTATTTGCAGTTGCACAGACTCTGTAGTACTAAAAATCTATCCTGCGGTGTAGTTTGGTACTCGTGATCATGTGATGGTGAAGTGCGGCTGAGTGGCGCCACGCTATGCCTGCGCGGACATAGGGCCCCAAGGTCGGTATTATGCCGGCCAATGTAGCTACACTACGTTACATAAGTGCCTGATATGAAGTAGGTACCTACTTGCTCTGTTCTCATTTCTGCAAGTCTTTCATATTGATGCCGTTTTCCTGGGATTTATTAACGCTCACTACCTTTTATTAGGTAATATAGTTTAGTAGGATATCGTGCATAAACACCAATAACAATAGAGTAGTTAGTAGTAGTAGTTATCTAAGATATATCGCGTATATTAATATCTCGATATTTTCTGTTGTCCATAATCTTCTAGAAATACGTTAATTGCTAATTGTTTCTTTTTAATTGCTAAGTACGTACCAATAAGGAATGTCCCATAAATGGCGTAACATCATGGCCTCACGACTGTAAGTAATCGACGCGGCGGCGGCGGCGAGCGAACCAAATGGGCAGGCAATATACTTATAAAAAGTACCCAATCTGTGCAGAGCTTTTGTTCGAGACCGTCTTTTCTTGTAAAGTGCAAAGTACAGCAATGCCAGTTCAGGCTTCGTAAAAAATGACCTCTCGCTCCAGATGTTTAAACAAGAATTGTTGACTTTAAGCTCGAAAGAGAATATTCTGTGGGATGACTTATTAACTAATTCTACGGTTCTAGAATTCGACTTACTAAATAGGTATGTAATATATCTTAAACTTTGTCGAATATGGTATAACTCTATATCCAGTAGAAGCATCGCGATTTCATCAGTTTTTTACACCGGTAAAATTGTAGAGGATTTCGCCTGTCACCCGAGGATAGTGTAGTTTCCCAACGGTGGAATATTCGAGTAATTTCGGCACAAACACAAACAAATACTTCTTCATAATGTCATACTAAACATCATCATCATCATCATCATCATCATCAGCCCATACTTGTCCACTGCTGGACATAGGCCTCTCCATACTAAACATAGGTACACATTATTTTGTTTACAAATTAAATTATTATATTACGATCGTAATCGAAGGGGACATTTTAATTTTAAGTCTCCATTTTTTATATACCCAGGTGTCTTTCATATGGGCCGTGAAGAATGTCCTCTGAGTACCCACACCACACCACCCGGTCACACCCAGCACCAGCGATAACTGAAGCTCCATCGGTGGGGTTTTTAGTCAGTAGAAGTCGGACACTACCCCGTCGCCGACCCTTAAATGGCGGGTAGTCCATGAGGATTTCCCCCTCGTCATAAAAAAAAAACGGTATCTTTCATACCCATAATGTCATTATGCTATATTGCATCAAATTATTCAATACAGATATTAACTAACCAACCACGTAGGTGTAGTGTGTAGAAATTGTATGTTCACGGGGTATCTTATACGAGGAGACGCGACTATATCGATGCTTAAAGCGGCGGATGGCCTTCCGTCCACTTATACTTACCTACTCCCGACTCCCGGGCCCGTCCAATAAACAACGCGCAGAATTAACACTGGCACGATACCTCAACCTCCAAGACAGTTGTTCCTGCACACATCATCAGGTCAATACATAGTAGCTGCGACAGTACAATAATACTATACGTGACGTGACTTCTATAACTGCACAAACAATGATTGTCATCAACATCATGCCTTCGCCGATTCCCAAACAAAACATAATGGAGCTGATTGAAAATATTTAAATTATTCAATATACATGCTGTCAGACAATACCCGGCCAAGTGCGAGTCTAGTAAAAACAAACAGCGATCGATTATTATTATTATTATTGGCGTAGATTTTTTATTCTTTGAAAGCACTTGCTGCTGCAGCTGGCCTTTTTTGAAATGACAAGACTAGTACAAAACAAAGAAACAAATATGGCAGGTAATTAAAAGCCCTTTAATACACGGTAATGTTTTGTATGAAAAGCGCGACAATTAATGACACAAGTATGTACTCGTACAAACATACCGTTCACAGTTATTTTACCTCTGACTATTATGTTCTATGATGTTACTTCAAGGTAAATTTGATGTAAAAAAATACGTAATTATATCCACATGTTTGCATTTATAATATTGGTAGGATAGAAAAGATTGTGAGGATAATCAATCTCAATACAAGTTATTAAATATATCAAGTACAATCTACAAGTATCAATTCCTTTATCTTCTATTTACAAAACAGGAAGTGTACATTGTAGAGTGAATCGCGCATACGATTAAACAGTACGATAATATACGGTACGCGATTTGTACAAAAAAAAGTGTATGAACAACATCAGTGAACTTAATGTCCTTGACCAATTTTTTTGGGACACGTTTGCCAGTTGAAGCTGCTATATAGATAAGTAGGAATATAATATCTCAAGGTTGAAGAACATCGCAAATGTTTTTTTATAATAAAAGCACACTTTATGTAGAAACCTTAAAAGATATTATTATATGGATATTCTGTTTCTTCTTTTGCCTTTTTCGTTGCGAATAAGAGGAGTGACATGAATAATGTACTCCTTGACCTATAGTAATGTATTCTATCGGATACCTATTGCGAATTGTATTGTTTTTCGCAAGGTGACTATACGAACAATAAAATATCCTTTCGCTGGAGGTTGCGCGCGCGCAGGCGTCGGAGCAGCCGTCGCCGCCATAGGGGGTGCGTGGGCGGAAGGTATTTCCGCCGCCCGCCTAAACATTGCGACAGCTAGATGGAAGGAAAAATATTAGTCTAGTTTGCTAGATTCTAAAGATTTTTCACAACGTTGAGTTAGTTGTAGTCCACTTTAATGAATATGTAAATTACATCCGTAGAATATGCCTACACAAATGACAGCTTCTAGTTTAAAAAAAATTAGAGCTTAGATGGAAGATTTTAACGAAGTTATACACTACTTTAGCTATAATATTTTAGTCAAGTATCAGAGATTTTATACTTACGTATTTTTATTCCTATTTCATATAGTGTACTTCCTTCTGATTGCTGTCTCGGCAGCCGCAGACAGGCCACTTTATGTATCTAACGGACATGCTGGCCATTTCCTCCTCGACTTATCCCAATATAGCGGAAATACTATCTATCTTTGTCATGTCGGTCCCGTCGTCTAATTAGCGTATGACACTCACTTATAGAATAGAAATTGGTCTCAGTATTTCAAGACTTGAATTTTGATGGGTTGATAAAGCAAACGTTTATTCAGATTGTAAAGTTTCGGTGAAATATTCGTATCATAGTATACCAAGAGACAATCTTTGCAGAAGTAAGTAAGTAAGTAATCTTTGCAGAAGGAATCTTAAATTTCCAGGAGTTGTCTTTGTCAGTGATAGCGTGGCGACAATAATAATTAGCTTTCAATTGCGGCGACAACGACGGTTCTAAAATGGGCAAACGACTCCAGCGAGACACACACTTACCCGCGGCCGGCGGCCCTGTGCTTGTGCAACTGGTACACGCACGACTCTCGTCGTGTGTACCAGTACTATGCATGCATCCAAATGCACTTTGGCCGCCGATAACGGTTCCCTGTCCTTTTTCGGACCCAACACACAGTTCTGGCCCACTGATGACCCGCTTAATAGCCGATAATCGTAGCTCGATGTTACCACCGTGGATACCGAATCATAACGTTTACGACAACCACCCACCATCTCACGGTGGGCTGCTTGTTCGATTGCGAAGTTGCTGTGGCTTATGTCGCGAATAAGGTCGAGGCTTGCATCCAATAAAACATTTCCTTTGCCAAACAGTTCCGTACGTTATGCAAACAGAGGGGAGAAACGGTTTCAGTGAGAGCTCCGCCATCCGGGCTAAATATAAGCTGTGGCGACAGCGCGGATGGCGACGGGCGTGCCGGGCGCCGCGGGGAGGGGCAGGGCGACGACCCGCGGTCAGGCCTGCCGCTCTGCCGGAAGCTACTATGCTTAATCCTAATCGACAATGCTATTAAATTAAGAATTTGCCTAGAACAAAACACAAAACAGCCCAACTGTGCCGACGCCGAAATCTAAGTCTTATACGTATATAACTACGTAGAACTTAAGCTCTGCTTAACTTGTCACCCTGTGAGCACCTGAATTCTAAGTTAGGTCGGGAACAAAATGGTTACTTAACTACCTCTTTCTGATACAGCCCCAGACTTCGTACCAACAATTACTTCCATATTGATCAGTTGCAGTTCGACACAAGAAGTTCCTGGGGAAAATGTCAATACCATTGTTAATGTACAGGTCTTTGCCCTTGTGACTGCCTTAGACCTTCTTTTCATCCCGTGCCACATAAAGTGGACCAAAATCGGCCTAAACAACTGAAAAATCGTACCCACTCTCTTGACTCACTTTACATAGGTAATCTTTTTACGGTGTTGATTCCATAATCGCCCCAATCATGTTGGCACGTATGAGAACCATGTCTCTCCTGTTTGTTTTTATGTCTTAGGTACTATTAAGTAGCGGTAACTTGCAGTTTCCACTGATTATACAACATCATCAGCCCAATCTCAATCATATAGTATAATGCAGCGATTACATCTACCAAACGTGACCAGCTCACAGCGATATTGGTTTGCGAGGCACTACCAGAATCGACGTGGAAATATGGCTTGCTTACATGCGACAGAGGAAGTAAATATACAGTTACTAACGATAGTCATTACTATTACTTAGTTGTTTGAAGTGTATGTAGTATGCGTCGAAGGTGCCTCAGTGAACGGCATCGAAGCGAGAAAGGCGCACTGCCAAATGAGGGTCGATCGCCGCCACTGCCGCCGCTGCCGATACCGGCCGGCTGCTCGATCGCGAAATTCAAGCATGGACTCAAATTCATACAAACAAATGATTCAATGACCCCGCCAGTCCTTCACACTAACCTAGGTGGAATTTTCAGTAAACGTCTTTGGAAGTCGAGTTGTCATTGAAAAACCATTATATATACTGTATCCTTCAGTTTGCCAATCATTGTATGATTGGTCACATGGGGAAAGGTATCGTAGTAGGCATGCCAGGTGCAGAAGGTTTGCGTGCAGCTCACAAGCCGGCGCGCCCTCGCCGCCGCCGCCCGCCCGCCCCGCGCGTCCGATCAATACCTTGCCACAGCCCCCTTGTCTCCCGACTGCGCCCATAATCGCTGACAATACGAACACGTGGTCCTGTTACGAAGAATCAGGTCGAATATACATCCATACATACAGCGGAGTAAACATTCATCTTTGCGAAATCTTTAGGAGTTTTTTTATTATTATTACTCAATAATATGCTAAAATGCTTATAATATAGGCACTTAGACTTTTGTCTCAATTATTGTATCTTATTATGTTCTAATTTCTTATTCGAATTCAAATATATTAATATTGTCAAATAATTGTCCAATAAGTATCTAATAAATAAAAAAGTTTGCAAGGATATTATACTCGCACATCCGTTCCAAGGTGAATGTCTAATTATAGAGTTTACGTGTGACTCTTGCCCCGGTTTATCATAATGTGATAAACGTGAATAATTCCGGACTGTTTTCTAATTAAAATTACTTCAGTACATAACTGTGAATAATAATATTGAATTATTTTTTTTGAAAAATGTACGGTATTCAGTTTTCCTTTCGTAGTCTTGCTTTGGTAGGAGGTCCCTAGGGCATTGTGCATGAGTCATTGGGTAGCAGGACAATCAATTTGTGCATTCGTTTTGTAGAGCCCTCCTAAGGGGGAGACAATGCATCGATCGCACGTCCGAAGGGTAAGGAAGGACATAATCCGCCAAACGATTTACGACCAAACTTCGTTATTTATTGCGCTCGGAAACTGACAAGTCAAGTGTTGTTTGGGTTCACAAAAGAAGATATCTCCATTGGACGGTCGCACGTGCTCAAGACTTATTACTGTGTTCTAGTTTTTATGAATAGGAATTTGAGAGGGGGCAACTTCGGGATGTCCGTCTTGTTGGTGAAATGTGTTCTCAATGTATACTCTTCTAAGTAGGCAATATAAATGTAATAATTTCATTATTTTGATATATAAGTGCAGAGGTCTATTTCAAATTCAATCAATTCTTCATAGCAAACATTTGTACAAAATTATGTGGCATGTAGGTACCCTACCAAAGCGCAAACTTATGATTACCGGCCGGAGCGTCGATTTTTATCACATGATTGCGTGGGTGGGTCGATACGTACATAAATAGTCGTGTCGAACTTTGAAATAAATATTATGTCTTCAGTCAGTCAGAGATACGAAATGGAAAGTAGTTTTACATGTAAGTAAGTGTACCATCAGTTGACGTCGTGGTCGTCAGTGCGCCGCCGCCGCGCCGGCGCCGCTGGACGTTGCAGAGCAGAGGAGCGGGGCGACGGCGGCGGCGGCGACGGCGGCGGCGGCGTCGGCGCACACTGTCCCAATAATCACTCTGAGAAGTGTGCAGACAACTGGCTCGTTGAGCGCGTTTCGCTCACAGCAATTTGACGAGAGTTCATTTTAATTAAGACTGCTCTCCCCGAACTACGTTAAATTCCTTTACAGACGGTTGAAGGCGTACATCGCTATTGTAGAGTTATATTCTCTTAACAACTGGACGTTATCACATTCAGCGTGTACTAACACCCACCCGAATACTATCGTGCGCTTCACTGATATTGGATTTCATGGTGATTGGCAATTTCTTTGTGTATGAGTGGGTGTTTAATGGGCCCTTTTATATGAGTGGGTACTACGTTACGTTGGATACTTCGTTGGGAGTATCTACATTACAGTAATGTATGCGCCATCACGAACTGACGGTACAGCGCTATGTATGACGGCCGGCAGCAACGTCGCTCTTGCGCATTATACTGGACCTCATGAAACATAAAGCTGGTTGTTCATTGTGTCTGGAAATTTTTAAGACGCCATCAACAAACCAATAATTAGTTGGTATAAAATACATTTGTCTCGTCGAAAAATCACAATTACGTTCAGTATAAATGCTCGCGGTTGATCGTGTGAAAATTTTAAATGTAGGTAAAATCTAAATATACATCCACCAAGAAAAAAAATACAATAAATCTTTCCACTACTTTGTCTATTTAAAATAACGACTGTTATTAGTTAACGTTACCTAAGTTTTATAATGGAGCGTCACCTTTATATAAATACGCATAATATGATAAATGCATTGTATAATATTGTATGCACAAGACATATATGCGTCAGATATCGCACGCAGCAGGCCTTTGAAACACCGACCATCTAAGGCGTGAATTACACTGAAAAGGCGTAAGGTGATTCAAGGATCGAGGCATCTTGCTTTTAATAAAAAATAACAGACTTGAACCCGTAAATTTTGACAGATTTGTGGTTTTCTCATGGATGTCACTGTGGAACTGAACTAACTTTTTTTTTTCAAATCTTTCACCCATGAGGTAACAGACATAAAAAACTGCCGACGAATAATAATTGTGAACCTCGAGGTTCTTTTAAGTCTGTTAAATATGTAGGTAAGCTACGTATTGTAATTGCCTATACTGATGCGGGACAGAGAGCCCAGGCACCTCGCCTGTTTCATACATCTTGTAAAGAAAACTTTTGAAGCGCCGCGTCTTCACTATTAGGTACGCCTTTTCAGTTAAATTCACGCCTAACTAGGCTTAACTGATACAACTAACATACAATTGTATAGATGGGATGGCAGGTATCTTTGGTGCAGATTGGATTTCTGCGGGCTTTGGATGGGTCTCCTCTGCTTTCTAGTGCATTTTCATTTTGATTTCGAGAGTGTAGTGTAATATACGGTCGAGTTTATAAATATGTGAAGACTTCTAAGGTTTCAAAAATAAGTGCGGAAATTGGTTCCAAAAATGTATGTTTCATATTAGGCGATCACACAACAACAACAACAAGATACTTTTGTAAACTTATTTGCGCACTTATTTTCTGTCAGTTATATTTTATTTATTTTTTTTATTATTTGGATAAGTTATTTAAACTTACGACACTTTTTTTACATGTAAACAAACAATATCAGAAATTTACCGTCACTTTCAATACAGGTTGCTTGAAGTTAATAATTTCGTTGACATTTAACCCCTAATACTGTTACCGCCATCTGTTATGATTAAGAGAAACAAAGACCCTCAAAATTCCTTATTCAAATGCCAACGAACTGTTGAGGTATGTGTATTTCTTGATAAAATATGTACAACTATGAACCTACCTAGTGTAAATTTAATGTAGGTATGTCTTCTGTGCTTATCAGGTGGCGAGTATACATAACATCCCTGATGAAGAACTCTGGCCTGACCTAAAATGGTGACAGGGTCAGGTGTCTTGCTGATAATTGCTAGTGCGTGCAAGCGATGTAATTAATAACGCTCCTTATTATATACCTATCCATAATAATAACAACGCATTCCAATCACAGGAACTTGCTGTTCAATTTTACACATTTATTGATATACCATCATCATAAGTATAGACCATGGACTATCATACTATTAAAAAAACCCCATAGTTACCTGTTAAGTTGGTAACAAAGGTACATAACTTGACGGAGATCTTATTTTTCATTTATCGATGATCTCGTCTGTATTTATTGGCCTTACTAATAGAAAAAGGTAGTTGTACCGACCGATTACGTTTATTTATTCTGCTTTTTCCTGGCACTTTGTGACATTGGAAATATGGACAAAGTGTGAAGAGAATAAAAACAAATGGTCTTTAACTTCCTCATATCGTATTGCTTCGAATAAAGTTGAAAGTAATGGTAAAATTATGGGTTGCGATTGGTCGTCACGCACGTACGTTACTCTGATTTATACCCACTCATCTTAGATCTAGGAGCCAACGTATCTCAGAGGTGTGAGCCTAAGGATCTCTACACAACATCTACGTAGGTAATTCATTTAATTTTCACGTTTGTCGATCCGTTTAGCCCTTGGACTGCATATATAAAATTACGTAACTTTAGTCCACGCTTTTTAATTAATTACTTACATACATAATGATTATCTAGCCTTACCTTCATAGTTCAAAATTCATACTTCTAGTTGTATCTACATGGAAGGAGGAGGGTCGTAAATGCTCCGTAATATATCGCGAAAAGAACATTCACTCTCGCGTAAGTGAGTAGGTACATTTAAAACGCCTCTAAAGAATGATGCATACGGCATTCTTCCAAATATAACACACTCACTCAGATCTCACAGCTTATTATGACGTGGCAAGTATGGAACGCCCAATTTTCTCGGGTAGCGCGTGCGCGTTTCATACCAACGTCATCGATAAAGAAATAGGTAGCGAATTAGCACAATGTAAACAAGAAAATTTCTGGTTCCGCTCTCGTCTCAAGCAACTTCGTCGTGTTTGAGCTCGACTATGTGTGACTCATGATTTTGGATTCGGCATACGTGAATACAAATCACCCTTACGAACATATTACTAGAGTATCAAATGAATTACTTTTCAAAAAATTTATGTTGCCGTATAATTCAAGGGGGGGGGGGATAAATCGGCATGGTTTTTCTCCACATTGTTTCCAGTTTTCCGAGATGTTAGTCAGTCGACGAATGACATCATCCTATGTGTTGTTGTTTGCTAGTTATGATGAAGCGCCGACGTGTAGTCGCGTTGTATCACAATAATGTTTAATCATACATTTAGTAATGGAGTGTGTCGGTGTAAACACACAGCGGACTGAGTGTTCTTGCGACAAGTGTTATACAAATAAACTGTAATGTGATGTGATGTTATTATATCCATTTGCAATGCTATTGTTATAAACAAAAATTCTATGAACGTTCAGTGCGGAACTGTGATTGAACGTTCAATGTGGTGTGTCTTGTGTGTGCTTGGCCGTTCATAAAATTACCGGCTCAATATTTTAGTGTAGATGTTTTATCAATTAAATCAAAAGACGTTTTACTATTTCTGAGGTATGTATGTATGTTAATATTACATTTATATTGATTTACAATTAAGTGAAAGTCAACAGTAAAGATAAAAACCATAAATAACATCCCTAAAGTCGAAGATGGTTCTTACTATAATTATAATGAGGTGAGATGAGAGAAGCTGTTTTCTGTTTAGTAAGAAAAAAAATATTTTCAACTGAAGCTGCAGGAATCCGACAAATGTTAAGTCAACTAAGACAACTCGACACTTATCAATTAGACATTAGATTATCACCATCCCAGCTGTTACTTTGTGATGCGAGTCTCGCAGTGCATACCTATCCAAGCTCTAACCTTCATCGGGCTTGGGGACGTGAATTAATGGGAGTGCTACTAACTTTCCCGGCATTATTATGACTAAGAAATGTAACTAGTAGTAGGGGTATGACAATACATAGTGATTAGTGACCTATTCTCAGATCTTATTCTCAGACCCGAAAGGAGGTACACAAAATTTCATAAAAATCGGTCAAGCCATTTCGAAGGAGTACGGTGACCATAAAAAATAACTTTGTGACACGATCATTTTAAAGCTTACTAAAATTAAAAGATGAAATCGGTTGTTATTGAAGTAGAATTTCTTTAGGGGACATAGAAACACCAAAGGTTTTGTATACAACTAGGTTTTGTATAAAGCCATGAACGTAGGTAGTCGTAATTTTTGTGATGACAAGATGGTTTAGTTTTCTTTGTCAAATTATAGGTATAGGAACACAGGAAGTGTCATCAAAACTGATAAACCACTTTTTTGGCCGACATTTTGCTACAAAAAAGCCTATTTCTTGCCTACTAAGTATTTGCTTTATTTTATAAGAACTTCAATACACATCAATAGCTATGAAGTCTTAATTGTGAAGATTAGATGTAATTATGCGTAAGTACACTGTAAACGTGTAATAATGCAGTTAGTCTACGTTATTTTATGTGTACCTACTTATACTTTTACGATAATGCGCTAAAGAGCATTTCACACGTTCAATGTTCATATCATTACTATCTTCTAATTTATTGTAGCGATGTCGAGTCATTTTAATATGAAGGCTAATATTTCATAGTATTAGGTAAATAGTCAGGTGAGTCTGTAATTAATTTCCTAACCAATATCTTTGTTTAAGTAAGGACGTGTAAGTACTACAACCAACGTGCCTGTATAAAAAGTTTCACCAATGTGAATGAGGCAGGAGAGACTAGTCAGGGTCGAAGCAATTGCAGGTCTATTGTCTCTGACTACTCCTCGGGAAAATAGGGATGAAGTTATGTAATGTATGTAAGGGTTGGCAGCAAAAACCGTGAACGGAACGATAATGCAAAACCGTATGATTTTATAAACTGCTCTTGTCTATTCCAGATGGCGTTAGTGGAAGAGGCGGGCGCCGGCGCCGCCGCGGACGACCCTGAAGCGCTCCTCAATGAATGGCTCGGCGAGCTGACTGTTCTTACCGCTGTAAGTGCCTAGTCTTCTTAATCGTTACCATACGTGAATCTGCTTGTACTAGATCAACAGCATTTTGCTGCCTCTGAAGTAACCAACCACAATAACTCTATTTTTCGCAAAGGGTATGAGCTGGTAGTAGGCCAGTCAAGTAGGTAAAGGTAGTTATTTAGAATGAAATGAAATTAATGGTTGGTAACCTAGGTACTTATCTCTTAATTTTAGGATAGTACTTGGATTACATTAAGACGCTTCGTGAGATAGTTTACTCTTAATTGACACATTTCATATTTATTTATATATAGTTTTTTGGCGAAAAAAAAGGGATCCGAATCTGTTCATTTTCATTTTTATAGTATTTTTCATTCATAGAAAATCGCTTGCGAAAGCAACATATTATTATGACGTCACTGCTTTGTTTTTGCTTTGCAAAATAATTAATGCGTTAATGCATTGATAAAAACTATTAATACCAGTAATTTTAGCTTCTATTACGGCATAATATAATGTAAAACCATTAGAAGGAATAAGTAAAAAACAGTAGGTTTTTTTTTTAAATAAGCCATAAACCTAATATAAATTAAACCTAAACCCTATGTCTAATTGTATGGAGGATCCAAACAATTAGGCACGTACCAGTGACATCATCACGCATATACTACATTTTCTCCGAATTTACGCATGGGCAAGACCTGATTTTTGTTTGTACAGTATCTTGAAACGGTTTCATCCATTTACTAGCTTATGAAAAATGAAATGTTGTCAATTATAAACGTGCTGAACTCAATCACCCTCTCCCTAACTAGCTTGTCTTGTGACGGATGTCACAGGTACAAAACAACATTGAAGTAAAAAAAAATTGCTACGGAACCCACAAAGCGCACGTGTGGCACTTACAATATATTTTTCTCTTTATTGTTATCGGAAGTGGAGTAATACATGACTATCGAAATGTACTTACATGCTTACTATTTTTCACTTTTCGATTATTAAGTACTTACTTACGTTGCGTATCTGTGACACAATTTCAGATACGGTCAAGTCATTGCACTTTAATCGATAGGTAGGTAATTTATGATAGTACGCAATAATCTAGACATTTCACCTACTTAGATACCATATTAATGTATTTATGGTAAGCTACTATTGAATGTCTCTACAGAAAAAAAGTGAATGCCATATTAAATTAAATGAGGATCCCGGCACACGTGTCCGCGGCAGGTGCGCAAGCGCCGCCACCGCCGCCGCCGCCTCCAGATACACCCGGCAGATGCACGCCTCCGCCACTCACCATGATTTCGCGTATTTTGAGTTCAATCTTTTAAAATTATTACTTATACTAAAGAGATTTTATTACAATGTACAGGCTGTAGTTTTTTTATTTATCATTAGACAATAATATCAAAGAAATTCTTAAGTAAAAGACTTCGAGGGTGCTGCTTTAGAAATGCTTTAAGTAGGTTCCTATTTTTGGAAAGAAATCTTAAATTAATTTTTAAAATCTCATTAATCGGTCCTACTGAAATAGAATTTGTTTTTTAAATGTGTACAGTCAAGGATTGTTGGAGCGTAAAACTTACGGCAATTAAAAAAGAGACCACTGTAGATTATGACAGATAAGCAACACAAGTATTTTTTTAAAATATGTATATACAAATCAACCCTTAAAAATTCCGGAAGTGTTACGTTCAGTACTCAATGATTAGGTCCTAAGTTAGGTTTAGCTACCTTTTAAGCACCACATTTTACCTACCCTATTAATAAATGATAGGTATTTCACCATCAACATCATCAGGCCATACTTATCCACTGCTGCGGACATAGGTAGGTATTTACTAGATTCTTTACGGTTATTATGGTAGTTAGATAGATATACCCATAGTATGAAATCAGCACAATAATAATCTACTCGTAAAACAAATGATTGCGAAACATTTCGGTTGGATCCTTGGATCCTTTAAATTGCTTGGTCCTCACCAAGCAAGTTACTTTATATTAGAGACCACTCTATTGTTTGTTTTTCTGAGAGCGCGAGAAGCTTCGGCGCTGCTGGCTGGCTGTGGTTTGCTTTTTTTTTAACAATCTTGCTAAATACATGACAACAGCTGCCGCCCTTTTCAAGTCGACCACGAGTCACGCGGACGAAATAAAACGATTGAAATAATATGTTAGGAGTGTGCTTGATTCGTTGCTTGATGCATACTTTGTATCCAACTACATAGATACTTATATTGCGTTTAAGTATTTATACACAAATACTAATTCTACTTAACACATTGGCGGGCAGTAAAATAGACACAATAGATGTTTTAATGTTATGATGACGCCATGTTAGGCATTTAATGTCCGGGAAAGAGTTAAGTAGGTATAGGGCCTACCTATTCTTTATCGCGAAAGTTTGGGTATTTTAATGTACATGAATTACTCTTTCACGCAAATACCACGGAACGAGTCTCAATGAAACTTTACAAAGGAATAACCAATATAGGCTATGTTCCTGAATTTCCCACAGAAATGAGACCAATTAATAACTTAATCCTTTTGTTATAAAATGGCAAATAGTTTGCTAGGCAACGAAAGACATGTATTTTGAAACAATGGATTACTCAAAAATCATTGGTAAAGTTTGGGTGAAAAATTACGCGAGTGAAATCGCAGCGTGATCACTGTTACCATTATCTATCTAACTAAATGACCTAGATACTACTTGAGAGCAATAATTACGGGTGGTAGCTACTTAATTAAATTACCTATTTAATCATACACAAATACAACTCCGAATGTTATATTGACTACAAGACAAATGGTTACCTATTTTATGTTCTATTATTATCAATGATATTTATTGTCTTCCAAAAATATTAAATAACAATTTATTGTACTCAGGTAGAGCTCCACTCAAAATTGCGATTATTCCTATTCAGTGTCATGTGCATGCGTGTAGGTTCACCCATAGAAAATTATGTGTGACCCGGGATTTTCTCTCTCGATTGTATTAATATCTAGTACTAGTTTACATCTGCACAAGATACGCGGGCCTATTATAAAAAATCTTATTTTACTTAAGTACTGACCAACTTAATTATGTTATTATGTCTACTGAACAACCTAGACAGATCTATCAACTCCTTTTCTTGATGGTATTGACAATTTAGGCAGGTAAGTAGCTGTACGTAGTAGGTAACCTAAACTTAAACCTAGTCATTTGGAGACAGGTAAGTAACACTAATAATAATACAATGAACCTAACTTTGATAAAGTTTACGTATTTTCATGACAGTTGCTTCAGATTCAACTAGGTACTCAACTTTAATATTGTAGGTAGGTGGATGTAGATGATTATTTTGAAGATAAGTAAAGTTCCTATTGGAAATGAATGTCTAAAGTAGGTTTCTAACTTAGGTACCTACTTGCCTCCAAAATCAAAATGGTATTTTATTGCAAGAGTAAAAGTACTTACTTACATAGGTAATTTTAATTTAGGTAGTAGATAGGTTAGGTGTTTAAAGTTACTCAAGTGCTTACTTACATATTTATTTCTTACTTTCTACCTATTTTACAATTCCTAATTCGGAATATAATTATCTACTCACATGTGGTGTAGGTTACTTCCGCTGGTTTTTGAGTTGGGTAGTTTTGTGTGCGGATCCCTAAAAAAAAAACAGTGAACAGGTGGTGTTTGTGCATGCACAGGCGACCACCTGCGCCAAGCACAGCCGACGCAAGGGCAAATCATGGATGCGGGTGGACAGATGTATCTCGTGGCCTTTCGGAAATTGACTTTTTCTGTACCTTTTATGATAGGTTGTCCGTAAGGTGTATATTTTAGTACCTGCACGTTGTTGCAACAGTAATACAGAAGTCAGAAGTAGGTTGATACACGTACTCATAATAACGTTACTACGAGTGCCTTAAATTAGATTAGCTTTTATTTACCGACTGAGATTATTATTAGGGTCTCGATTCTTGTTAGGTTACGTGTAGGGTAGGCACGTGACACCTACCTAGCTTACCCATTGAGCAATTTGTTCAACTCAACTACAGATTCATCCTGCTTCAGCGGTAGAGAGGAATGCAACCTAAGCTAAGTGGAAATGTTTGTAACATGTATGTAAGTAGATAGGTTAGTACTTGCTTACTTACTCGGAATTTGTAATGTATAATAGGTAGATACTTAGGTAGGTAACTGAGATGGGTAGGGTCTACGAGGCAACTAAGGCAAGCAGCTTTTGGCTTAGGTAGTGTAGGTACACGATGCTTTTAGCTTTATAAGCATAAATAAAATGCCTATTCAATATAAGTAACTAATAAATGGTACATAGATAGGACACGATTACACTCAGTCAGTAGGTAGGTCACTCATGCGTAGACATAAGATCACGTGAAACTGGAGGTTGCTTCATCTTAGGTAAGGCTACTATTGCCTTTGTACATATAGGTAGGTGTTGTATCCAACATTACCTAATTGTTTCTCTATGTGCTCTCTTTCGGGAGTCATGAACCAGCCGGACCAGCTATGAGCTACCTACTTACATAACTAAACAGTAAAGTTCTTTGCGTACGTTGTCAGATTTTTTAGATTCCCGCGCCCAGTCTACGACAACGACAGCAGCGACGACGGCCGTGGCGGCGGCGGCGGCGGCGCTCTTTTGAATTCTTGCTCCCTCCATCCAAGCGTGTTAGCTCGCTCACTCTACTGGGATTCTGGTAGAGATAGTAGATATTATGTACGTAGTTAAGTTAGTCGGCCGCGTGCAAGCTCCAAGCGTAGGCGTGTCGGAGATAATATTGGCTCGTTTGTTTTGATAGTTTGTATAATTTTGAAGGAATAGTATTGTCGTTACTTGCCAAACTTAAACAAGTGACAATCGTCTGTGAGAATCGGTGCTTAAACTTGAATTTACGAAGTTCCGATGTGTTTGGTCTACTTACTTTAGTATTTTATTTATTTTGTTTGTATTTGGGTTGTGTGAGTCATCATTGTAGCGTAGCATTTGGTGGCTGGTTGCCTGAGATGTACTACCAGAGTTTGTTATCATGGAAGTTCACAATATGAATGGATCTAAACCCTTTAGAAGCGGATTCTTTAGTGCACTAAATAGGAGTTTTCGTTTGTCGAGCGGCAAAACGAGGAATATTGTAATGAATTCCTCAATTAAGGACGATAACCTCGAACATTCTGTTGGCATGTCTGCTGAAATTAATTCAACGACGACGGTAAGTATTCCTGATGTGCTTGTTGCTCTTAGCGTTTGATTAAACACGAAGAATACAAAATATGCTGTATAAGTATCGGTTCATTGTGAAGAAAAGTATTGCGAGCATGTAGGTAATATTTTAGGTAATGTAGGTTTCTAAACTTTTACATACAAATAGTTTCAACATACAAGTAGCTCTCGGTAGTTATTTTTATACACATACCATGTGAGTACATTATCAACTTACCTACTGTTATTGAATTAATAATGGAATAATATAGCTACATTTTAAATAAATCCCAATTTCTCTCTTTTAGTAATGTAGGTAAAGTAGGTGGATTAGTATGCATGAATGCTAGTTTAGTGTAGTGGGTTTAGATTTGGGTAGGGGTTTCCAGACAATTTCTCAAGTTTTCTATTTGTGTAAGAACTCTTAACCTGCAATATTCTAAAACATAAATTACTAAACCAATCCTGTCACTATCAAGATTTGTGCTTAGCAACACAAAATGCTATTCATTTTTGCATTACCTATGGAAGATTCATACTTTGAGATTGTTGACTGTTTGATGGTAACTTGCCATAAATATACCCCCAATGCAAGACACTAATATAATAATTATGTTAAATAGATACTCCCTTCC
Source organism: Conopomorpha cramerella (assembly GCA_012932125.1). Taxonomy (NCBI): domain Eukaryota; kingdom Metazoa; phylum Arthropoda; class Insecta; order Lepidoptera; family Gracillariidae; genus Conopomorpha; species Conopomorpha cramerella. Next base: position 18,354 of record SJJU01004805.1, read on the forward strand.
TATAAAAAAGTCTCTCTGAACAAGCCAGTCCATTCAAATATAAAGAAATAATTGTGTACCTACTAAATTATCATTGTGTATTTCCTTATCTGTTAAGACTTATGCCATAACAAACTTTTTTGTAGACCTATTTAGTAATGGTATGTATGTATTGTACATAATTTTACTAACATTAATAGTACCATATATAGCTGCAAGCAGACAGCAAGAATCTACATTGTGGTATGCTATTTTACGTACAGACTATGTGGTCTAACATATTTTTTTTTTATTACAGGGTCTGAATTCAACCAGTGACTCGTCGTCTGCACTGAGGCCACTTGAAATAGTAGCTCCTAGAATAGATACATACAGATTCTCAATGGCGAACCTGGAAGAGACCCAAGATGCGGATCTTGATGCTATACTTGGAGAGCTTTGTGCACTGGATTCAGAGTATGATGAGGAGTTGGCTAGAGTTTCAGCGGGTGAGTTGAAAAACTTATAACACCTGTTTACACCTGTAGTGTTTTGCTTGCAGTAGTCCTTAACTGTACTTCAATAAGAGTAAAAAATGTGACATTAATGTATTATAATCCTTATTTACATTTACATATTGTTTTTCACAGAATATCCAACAGAAAAGAGAGATACTGTTGATGGGTGTGTTAGAAGACAAGACTGTCTCAAAGAGTCAAATGATGGAGCACCAAGCATCCCTCGGACCGACTCTCCTGATAATGACTCCGCCTTTAGTGATACTGTAAGTAATATATTATCTTTGTTACGAATCACAAATGTGGTTTTGTGTTCTATTATTATTATTAGTAAACATGTTCCTAAATATCGTTATTTTCTTTTAGGTTTCTATGCTCTCCAGTGAATCGTCAGCATCGAGCATGGCTAGTGCAAAATGCAAAGCTCTTAAGTTAAATTTAGAACAAAACCAGAAGGTAAAATATAGCAACTTATATATATGTTTTCAATTTTAATAATAAATTTTTAGTCAATGATTGTTTAAAGCATACACACATTAAAATTTTTCAGGATGCAAGTTTTCAACAGAAAGCTGATAAAATTAAATTAGCATTAGAAAGAATGAGAGAGGCTAACATAAAAAAGTTATTTATAAAAGCATTTTCTACGGATGGATCTTCGAAAAGTTTACTAGTTGATGAAAAAATGACCTGCGGTTATGTAACAAGGCTACTGGCAGATAAGAACCACATTACTATGGAACCAAAGTGGGCTATTCTTGAACATTTACCGGATCTACACATGGGTAAGCTGTAGTTGTAATTTTTTTTATTATATCATCAATGTTTATAGACATTTGATTTTTTTGAGACTTTCCTGAATTGATTTTGATTGGTTGATTGATTGCAGCCTCTTCTGTAATGCTTTAATGATGAGCTGAGGTGTTTGTTACACAACAACTCTCAAATATACACATATTTGAGAGTTTTATCTATCCCTACATAATATGTTGCTGACATATTTAGTATTATATTTAAGGTCAAATGTCTAAATGTTAAAACCAGGATGCCAGGATACATAATTACTATTATATTTTTTAAACAGAACCCAACTAAGACTTAATAACTTTACTATTTTCCAGAACGCGTATATGAAGACCACGAAATGTTAGTTGATAATCTTATGCTGTGGACTAGAGAATCTAAGAATAAAATAATATTTGCTGAGAGGCCCGATAAAATATCGCTCTTCCAAAGACCCGAAAAGTTCCTATTGACGGAAGATGATAGAGGTTAGTAAAATAGAAACTATACAAATTGTATGATTTTATTGCGATTTACAAATTATTCATTACTATACCAATTACCTTATTGTAGTCTTCAAAATTCTTCTTATAAAAAAACTGGATGTTGTTATGGTACAATGAGATTATAAGCTACATACATTACATACTCGTCACGCCCGTTTCTCCCTCTAGGGGTAGGCAGAGATCACGGACCTTCACCACCTTTGTTAAACTATAAAGTCTTCAGGTACAATTACAAAATTAATGTTCATAAATCTCTCTTTACGTGACGTGTATGTAATTGAAGAATATATTTAGTTTTTGCACATCTATGATTATGACGTACCTACCTACCCGGGGTAGGTAGAGATCATGGACCTCCTCTGCTCCCCCAGCAAAGCACTCCAAAAAAGACATGACAAGACATACCAGGCACTGCGATTGGTTGAAACAAGCGAAGTTGCACAATATGTGACATAGCAGGATTAGCAGGCAATCACAGCGCGTATTTGTTCTATGTCATGTCTTTCTAGACGCCCTTGCTAGGGCTGCTGGTATAACATATAATATTAACGTCAATAAATCTCCAGGTTGGTCAAATGAGCACGACGAGCACTCGAGGCAAGTGATCATTGAAGACTTCTTCGGCCAGAGCGGGGGTACGGCCCCAACAGTTCCATCAATCTCCGGCCACCCCGTACCCTGTATGGAAGGCCATCTCTATCTCAAAAGCGACTCGCGAAAAGGATGGAAACAATACTTTTTCGTTCTCAGACCATCTGGTAAGTCCTTTAGAATTTTATATTTCACTAGTTGACCTGGAAAACTTGTTTTGCCAATATACAGTACTAGTGAGAAGTAACTAACTTGTAGCAGACTTAGGCGTACTAATGGGCATAAACGATTTGTTCTTCGCTTGCCACCCCTTTGCTCTTCCACATTATACTTCCACCCATATAAATACCATTTGAAGTATTATAGTTTTTGATAATGCAGTGTTGTGTTCACGCGATGTTGTGGCCGGCACGTGGCCTTCTCGGGACGGTATAATGACAGTATACCGGGCCCGTAGCGCCGCTCGTGACGCCTGTTACCGAAGCACGTACTTCTATAACTGCGTGATAGGAATACGAAATACAATATTACTGTGATAGATAATATACATATTCATAAACATATTGTAGGATTTAGATAAACAATACGAAATCAGAGTGTTACCCGCATGATCCTGTCGGAACTTCGTGATAAATGTGTACAGAGTGTAAAAGGTCCCCGAGTAAATGCTCTTAGAAACGTTGTTGGGTTGGTCAATTAGAACAACTGTTAGTAAGGAGACAGTGCGCGGAAATGAAAAAAAGAAATGTTTTTAATCCCCATACAGAATGTCATCTCCCGAGGCAAAAAATTGTCTAATTTGTATGGAGATGAAAAAAAATTTTGCTATTCCCCGCAGTGTCACCATAGTAAAAGTTGTTCTAATTGACCAACCCAACAACGTTTCTAAGAACATTTACTCGGGGACCTTTTACACTCTGTACACATTTATCACGAAGTTCCGACAGGATCATGCGGGTAACACTCTGATTTCGTATTGTTTATCTAAATCCTACAATATGTTTATGAACATATTATGTTGAGCTCAAAAACGTTCGTAGACCATTTCTCGGGGTAATTTTACACGCAGTATAGTAGCTTGTGTAATGTTCCGATATGTAATATACGAGTAGGTATGTTACTGTAAAGTTTATTTCAAATCCGTTCAGTAGTTTTAGAAATAGTATCAAACATTCGTCCATCCAAACATTTGTAATGTTAGTAGAGTTCATTCGTTAATGTGTACAATTGCTAATTTTAATTTCCGAAAAAAATGCGCGGTACCCTATCATATACTAAAACACGCTTTTATCCGCATACAGGACTGTACTATTCTCCAAAAGACAAAGTGAAGACACTGAAAGAGCTAGTCTGCTTAGCGACCTTCGACACCAACGAAGTGTACATCGGCGTGAACTGGAAGAAGAAGTACAAATCGCCAACAGACTACTGCTTCGCGATAAAGCACCCCAAGCTGCAGCAACCAAAGAGTGTCAAATTCATAAAGTTCCTTTGCTGCGACGACCAGCAAACCCTCCAGCGATGGGTCACCGCTATAAGGATAGCTAAGGTGAGCCATTCATTATGTCGTTTACTCCGATAACTTTAAAGAGAAAAGGACCGACTTCAACCATAAACAATTTAGACATTTGTAGTTTTCTTATAGTCGGAACTGAATCGAATTTAAATGGGACAGCTTTCAAAAGAATCATCCAAATCGGTTCACCCAGTCTAAATATTTGAGGTAACAAGCAACAAAAAAATACCGACGAAATGTGAACCTCCTCCTTTTTGATGTCGGTTAAAAATAATGTTTATTCTTAAACTAGCTGACCCGGCAAACGTTGTTTTGAAAATATATATTATTAACTATGTTTCTCTGCTATAATATGAACATAATAAATTATACATAGAAACCTCCCTCAAGAGTTACTATCTGCCAAAGATTACCTCATCTAAATCAGTTTCTTTTTTTAAAGAACTAAGTAAACACACGAACAGACAGCGGTAGGCGACTTTGTTTTATTGTATGTAGTTATGATGTACTTGTCCATGGCGGTCCCCTAAGCCGAGGTAACTCCATCTATTTACCCGCCGCTGTGACTCCTAGCCTGGATCTATAGAGGCATCCAGAAAATGTCGAAGCATGGAAGGACAGGACCGGGAGAGCTTAATATCATTTTGTCTTAATGCCACAAATTAATTTAAAAAGGCCAACGTATGGTGAATCAGAGCCCTCTACGGGGTCAAGTCCGTCGCTCCGGCATCGTAGATTTCGTTACTTTAATTTCTCTGTCGTCGTAGTAAAATACATCGTTTGCTACCACGATGCCAGAGCGATGGACTTGGCCCCCTGCGATGCCAGAGCAATGTAACTACCAGAGTGTAGTAGACCCCCAGGTCGCCAATTTATGGTAACTAGTTACCATGTAAGAAGTGTATCAATGTAATATTTTATCGACAGCACGGACGGCAGTTGCTGGACAACTACCGGTCGCTGGTGGAGGAACTGACTCAAGAAGACTTGGATCATCTAGCCCATGCGCGTTCGTGCTCTGTAAGTAATCTATATTTATATTATAAAGCTGAAGAGTTTGTTTGTTTGAACGCGCTAATCTCAAGAACTATTGGTTCGAATTGAAAAAATATGTTTGTGTTGAATAGATCATTTATCGATGAAGGCTTTTTAATGCTAGTAACATCGCGCGGTACAGCTAGTCTTATAATAATATAAACAACCATTTTTATTATAAATGCCCATGGTGATCCGCGAGAATTTGCTTAGCAAGTGCCTCTTCCTGTACCATCATCATCATCATCAGCCGCACAACTTCCACTGCTGGACGAGGGCCACCCTCAATGATTCCATCATTTAAGGGGAAATGCAAATAATCGTAACGCTTGGCAGGCGGTTGGCGATGGAAGTGGTGTTGTGGTTTAACTCACAGAGAGCGCTGCTGCCCGTTCTCTGGAGAGTTCCCCCGGTGGCCTCTTACGACCCTCACGTCGGGAAACGTTGGACTGGGTTGGTGACATATGTATTCTATACGCAGTCACCACACGGCTTCCTACACAGCTTTGGGATTTTAAGGCGTGAAGTTTAATTTTTTTTCTATGATGTGTCCATCACTGGTTTAGATCGTAAACTATGCTAAATATTTACGTGACGTGTATGTAATTGTGAATACATTTCGTTGTTGCAAATCTATGATTGTCACGTACCTATTGAATATGTCAATAAAAGAGCCATAAGGAAGGCGCCATTTTGCACGTGACTGCCGAATTTTTATAGGGATTTCTTGTTAATCACACCTGTATTTCTCCCTGTCTTTATGATATCCGTCTGTAACCTTATCTAATATATAAAATTTCCATGTCACAATGTTAGTTACCGTACTCCTCCGAAACGGCTTTACCGAATTTTATATGCGTATTCAGTAGGTCTGAGAATCGGCTACTATAAATTTTTTATGCATCTACTTACCTGTTGTATATCTCCCAATATATGGGGTACAAAGGCAACTTATTTTGGCAAAACAAATGTTTTCCGGGACAGCTAGTCTAATATATAAAATTCTCGTGTCACAGTTTTCGTTGCCATACTCCTCCGAAACGGCTTGACCGAATTTTACCAAATTTTATATGCGTATTCAGTAGGTCTGAGAATCGGCTACTATCTATTTTTTATGCATCTACCTGTTGTATTTCGCCCAATACACGGAGTACAAAGGTAACTTACTATGGCAAAACAAATGTTTGCCGGGACA
>SJJU01004806.1:0-10383 GCA_012932125.1 Conopomorpha cramerella
CATCTAGGTATACCTCAGGCAGATGAAAATGTTGTCAAGTAGCCCAACCCAATGTAGCCCATCGACATTTCTTTTTCAATTGCGGCGGCGCTCTGAATGGAGCCAACATCGCAATAATGAAGCGGCCGCCCCGGGGCTCCCGCACAAGTATGGCGGGAGCTAATCAGTTTAAATTTTTAAAGCCTCATCGTCGATTCCAGCCGGAGGACGAGGGGCTCCGGGGGGATACGCGGGGCGCGGCGGCGGCCGGGGATTCTGTGCAAAACTGTTATATTATTCGTTGAGGACTTGTTCTATAGTTAGTACTCGACAAGTAAATGGGACATTTTTTTTATAGCAGATTTTTTTTTTCAGTATTTGAGAGTATCTAGCTTTAGACTGTAACTTGTTTTTTTAAACACATTGAACAAGTGTTTGACCACCATCCTGTCTGATGTTAAGCAGCGATATGGTCTACGATGGAGCACACTAAACTTGTTCATTAGGTACCTATTCACCCGGGACTTGAAGACCTTCAGACTGTACCATACCTGCAGACTCTATTGAAATTATTTTCTATAACTTCGATGCGAGAAACCCAAGAGCTGAGCACTTATTGTACAACAGAAACATCTGATTCAATTGACACAGTTCCGTCAGATATGCACTATGTCTGCCGCAAGACGCCAAATAGCATCACTTGAAACGAATGGAAGACATGTGAACATAGTGTATTTCGATACGACCGCTTCTGGTTTTTATTTCACTGCTTTAAATTCTACCAAATTATTTTTAACATAAGTTACAAGACCGGTCTCATAAGCCAAATAACGTGTGCATGAGAAAAAATAGACTTGGCGAAATAACCCTTAAAAAAAATACTAAAATATTGAAGGAATGTAAAATTTATCGTAGACACCGTCTTACTCAAATATAACTTACGTAAGTACGCAGAACACCAAACGATGCACTTACCTGCAAAAAAAAAACACAAATATATTAGTTTCATTTTCTGCAACGGTTTAAACTACGAAGTCGTTCAAGTAATTTAGACGATACAAATAAAAATAAAACAGATATTACTTTATCAGGATGGCCAAACTTTAAACAAACTGCCTCCGATAAAGAAACACATGATACGTTATTGCGTTTTTTAAACGTAAAACACAAGGGTACAAGCTCGAAACAATCCTTTAATTCTTGTCGAAATAGTTTGTATCCCGGACGACAATACGTGTCCTGAAGCCTTAAGAACATTCTCCTCGTCCGAGCAAGATTTAGGAATGTGCACCGTAAGCGTTTGGGGTCTACTACTGGATATAATGCTCGCCAGCTAACCTTCCGACCTTGTTCATGCGGTTACCCCAGAATCTCATAAATTACCAAAATCCTTGGGATCTTGTTGATCCTTAAAGATCCACAAGATTTTCGTACAATATTAGAAAGAGCTGTTTCGCCTAAAAAATTTACCACAAAAAAAAATACAGTGAAACTTCCCCAACATACGGCGATTCACGGCAAACATTATGCTCCCAATTCATTAGAAAATAGTCGACAAATTCTCGAGTTTCACAGGCGTTCGTTGTCGAGAAGTTCCGGCCATTACTCACCGAGTGTCCCGAGGAATATACGGGCGGCGCGGGGCGCTGCGGCGGCGGCGGTCGCAGCTTAATTGTGACACGAGTTGGGTTCACTGCACCAACAAAGTTAGAGCTCAATCGGGCAGCCGCTGGCTTCGGGGCGTACGAAACGGCCGGCGCAATTTGCAGCGAGCAATCGCCGATCGGAAAAACAACGCGAGTGTGTTGAAGGCAAACCTCGTTAATACTTGAGAGATGAAAATCCGGAGCGCGTTTTCACTGTGCCGAGAATTGATTTCAACGAATTCCACGTCATTACATTTGCTCGGTAATAGCTTCCTAAACTTTTGTTTTATTTTCTACAAATAAGAGCCATAGACTTCGCAGAATTTATCCCACAGGGTTCTCAACTTTCAATAATCGACCGGTTCCATTCTGCGCCATCTAGACTCAGCCGAATTATTTGAAGAGAGTTATTCGACAGACTAGAGTTTGAGGCATTTAAACGAATTTTGGGCTTATCTTTTTTGTGCCAAAGAACAAATTTGCCGAAGCAAATAAAACTAATTTCGTACTCTATTAACCGCTGGAATTAATACGCTGACGCATTTTTAGATTAAGCTATGTTTGGCTGACTATTGAAAGATTGTCTTTTTCGCAACCGAACAGAATCCCAGCGCAACAAATATAAACACAAAAAAAAATCGAAATGAAATGCGCGAGTCGATCTGCAACATTATTTACGAGCGCGGCAAGGGCCCGGCCGATACGGATTCCAGCGTTCGAATATTAAATCAGCCGACACGAAAAATTTAAAATCACAACGAGAAATATTTTTGCAAGTGGAACGAGCAGCGGCCGCCGGAAGTGTGTCGACGGTGCATGATATGTATGCACGAGTGTATTAATTAATGTATTATTCCTTCGGATATCCTTTATTCATAGTTGATGAGCCTGTTTTTGTTGTTTATTGACACATCGCATTGACATGGGTTGTTTCTTTCAGTTAATAGTTTTAATACGTAGTTTTTTTTTCGGGGTGACATTATTCGACATCGGATAAGCGGTAAGATCATTTTCAGCAACCTTTCCATTGTAAGTATATTAAATAAGTATATTAATTTGAGGCTTACTTAGCTAAATATGTTATTGCACATAAATTTATACTTTTTAGAAGCGAATTACATACTGCTATATGTTTGAAATGAACTATTATCCTTTCCGTCTGTGACAATCTTAGGATATTTGAAGCAATAGTAATAAAAGAATGAAGTAGCGCAGGTAGAATTCCTTCGTTGTCCAACCATTACACTCCGAATTGCATTAGAGGGCCACGAGGCGACATTGAGAGACAAGAATGGAGCAAAACAATTACAATTAGACCTGTAAAATCACTGAAACACAACTGCCATCAGGACCGAAGCAACACGGGTGGCTTGTACATAAAACATTAGTTAGTGTTCGGGGCGGTACAAATTGTGAAAAGGAATTGCAGCCGCAAAGCTTCTACACCGCCGGACTAATTGTTTGCACCTGCAATCAATGCCATGAAAGAATCCCCCAGTCACATTTAAGCTCGCGCCGGAACAACACAACCCACGCGACAGTAATGAGGTATTCAAACAAAACTACATATCACGCGCGTGGGATGGTATCTATTGGAAGATAATGGACGTGGAACAAGACAAATGACAGGATTAGGCTAAGATCACGGATGTGACGTCATGTTTTTAATGAAAACAACATTAATCTTCATAGACATCTGTATCTAAAAATAAACACGACGTTACGCCGTTCGAGCAAGTATTTGACCTCAAGTTTCAAATTACAGAGTCTCAGACATTCATGTCCAGGCAACATCGATTCCCCGGCGCGGTGGTGCCCTAATCAAGATGGAAGTCCGTTCACTGCAGCCCGAGGGACGTCGCCACTACACTACGAGTCCATCTAATATCATCATAATCATAGTTGCATCCATAAATCCGGTCCACATGCGACGGGCGAGTTTCTTTTAAGGGAGTTTTACATCGAATCAGGTGAAGTGGTCGGCGTTGCGGGAAACATGTTCTTATTTAGACTAAGTGACTAGACGATCTTTCGGAGCGAGTATTTTGAAAACTGAGGGTAAGAACTAAACTGTAGTAGAAAAAAAATATTTTTTTGACAGTAGACCGGCGGTCAGAGGGTTGTGAAATGTAGATAGTATCTGTAGTGTATTAGCCTTACATTGATGTTGGTCTAAGTGATGAGTTCTGTCGTCTCGTGCTACCTACTACGCGGGATGCGGGAGTGTGACACACGGCTGTCAACCGCCGCACGGTGAAGACGTAGTTGGTGAGCTAGCGAGCCGATATTGGATTATTCAGGTATTTCTTATTTTAACAGGAAAGGATACTACAGTATCACTCAATAGATTTTACAATGATACATGCGACCTTATGCTTCTGATGTCGAGTTTGTCAACTACCCACAATTCTGTCAATCTTTTCGTTTACCGTCATAGCATCTCGAGTGAACGAAATTATTTTCGTTTTACTACAGCGCATGATATATTAGACTACCTTAATGTTTGAAATGCTTCAAAGACAGACATTGAACGTAAAGTGCATCAGAGGCACGGAATGCTGGCAACCTGATCTTAAAAAGAGAAAAAATATGACATATGTTTACATGAACGGTACGCATTGCGAGGGACATTTTAGGATCTATAATTTTCTTTGTTTTAATTGTCAAATGCTCGCCAGCATCACGTAATACAGATAGTCGTACAGTGACAGACACAGTACTATCTTATTAGGATTAATGAAGATATCAATTTTTGTTATAAAAAAAACCGAACATTTCTGGGTTTAAATTTTTTTTTATTTATTTTATAATTTGAACCCAGAAATGTTCGGGTTTTTTAACAAAATTTGATAATTTCATTAATATAAGATAGAATTGTGTACACAAAACATATGTTAAAAATAAATAAATACACTTCACGCCTTTAATCCCAAAGAGGGGTAGGCAGAGGCACTTGCTAAAGCAAATACCCACGGTTCACCGAGCGATAAAATGTTAAAAATGACATTAAAAAAAGAACAGGTAAGTGCAGCCTTAATATCAGGCTACCACTGAGAGCCCACAAACAGGTACAATAGTAGTCACACTAAAGATAGTAACGAAGAACATAGTAACGAAGGTAGATACATATAAAAATACAAAAAAAAACTATCGGTGCTATGTAGACACGAAGAGCGGTGACATCGAAAATTCTTCGATCGAGCCCAAAGGAGTGGGAGCCTCATTCAGACTGGAAAATATGGAGATTACACCAGCCACCGAGAGAGGATTTCTCTCGAACCATTATCGAATTGCATCCACCGAAATATTAGTTCCCTCGGTAGATGTTGATGGGAGAATTATTTCTTATTTGATTGGATTAGGTTATGCCAGTACGTACTATCTATACACATATATAAAAGAAAGTCGTGTTAGTTACTCCATTTATTACTCAAGAACGGCTGAACCGATTTGGTTGAAAATTGGTGAGGATGTAGCTTAGAACCGGGAGACGGACATAGAATACTTTTTACCCCGATCCTGTTGGTCGCGTCGCTATATAGAGGGCGTTATAGTTTGTATGAAGAACTGAAATTACGCGAATGAAATCGCGGGGCGTCCACTAGTAAATAATAGACGAAAGTATTATAGAAAGTGGGATGGCAGTGTGCATTTTAGGGAAGAAATTTCAACGACGCTTTCACTTACACAATGTTGCTATTTAAATCTTGTTTTTTCTGTGCACGGCAAATGCATCGCTAGTGTTTGTTCCCAAACTCTTTCGGAACGGCTCAACCGATTCTATGAAAACGTACGTGTACAAGACAATCTAAGAATCAGCCAATATCTAATTATACAGTTGTATTACTTTAATACAGGGGGTTAAGGCGATGTGATAAAAGAGGCTTCGGCGATAAGCTGGACAAAGCAAACAACTTGCAATGCAGGATTGCAAAATTTTGCCGCGACAGCTAGTATTTGAATAAAATTTGTATGAAATTCAACTCCGCGGTTTTAAATATGCGAGATCACGGGCGGAGAGTAGCTAAGAGCGTAATGGCAGAGTACACGTTGAATTGGAAAGATTCCATCGTACAAAGAGTGGTGAAATTTCGCAACGGAGGGAACAAACAGAAATTTCATTCAGCACTTTTAAATTCAAATGTCTGTGGCGCAAGTAATGATTGAGTCCTCACACAGACACACACACGCTTACATACATACATACATACACTTCACGCCCGTCTCCCGGAGGGGTAGACAGAGACTATAGATCTCCATTTGTCACGGTCCTGACATACCGCTTCATCTACATTCATACATCTTTTCATACACACGCTTAGTTAGCTATTATTAGGCACCAACACTTGACCACTTTTCCGACTACATTTCCTACCGGAAACCCTTCATCTACCCCCCGTATAATAATAATCAGCTAGCGCGTGGGGTTCAACCCGAACTTTCACTTCTTATAGACGGAAAGCCTTATGTGAATAATACTCATTTCGTTTGAGAAAACTTATCATTTTGAAACGGCAAAATAAAAGTCTACAAAGAATGTATGAATTTCACAACGACATTTAGTAGCTGTCTTCAGAAAATAATCCTTTCCGAGAAAATAATTGTGTCGCAAACAGAAGTTTTCCTCTGTTTACGCTCCTAGATAGAAACAATAACACCGCTTGCATAGCGCGGAGGTCTCTCAAGATGAGATAAAAATATATATCTCCGCGGTTGAAACGCAAAGCAAATAGTATTTTTCTCGAAAACAATACAGTAAAATATCGATACGAATTTTCTGGCGACATAATGGTACCTTCAAGTGGTTGTTCTTTTGATCGGGGTCAAAAAAGAGATTCGAGTGCAAAGACTTTTGTGTCTAAAATTACTTTTTAGTGGGCAAATAGTGAATGTTTGCTTGAATTCGTATTGGGAGCGACAATTGTGTTTACTTTTGCCACTTGATATATAATCTATCGGCGAACGAGTGGATGCAGAGCACATTCCTCCCCAAGAAAAGAGTCCTATTATGAAAACATAAGGTTTATTTTAGATTGATTACATTATACATACATACACTTCACGCCTGTCTTAGACTACAGATCTCCATTTGTATCGGTCTTGACATACCCCTTTCGCTTCATCTACATTCATACATGTTTTCATACATGACCTCCTCGAGTACTTCTCACGCCACCTTCCGCCAGGACATCACCAACCTGGTCGATGTATGTCCTTCTGGGGCGATCTCTACTCATTGATTGATTATACGTAGTTCCAAAATCCTATAATATTCTGCACTAGTTTATATTATAACAGCCATATTTATAAAAAAAAAAAAGGCAAAAGGTTATCTAAATATTGCAATGGATGTACGTCAACTTCGATCAGGTGATTCGTAATTTGTGAACATTTCACAAGTTTCTGAAACCTTCACTAGGAGTTTTGAGACGTTGCTTGTTCTAACTTTATGAATACTGCTTTTCAGTGGCGTGCACTGGCTTTTACGACAAGGTAGGCAGTAATCCCCAAGGATTGACACCTATGTGTAGGTAACTTGTCTTTACTAAATATACCACCTGCCCACTCACCCACAAAACACAGGGCCTTCGTTGGCCTCTGTTGTGAGTACAACAAAAAAATCTAGCAATAACTGTATTATTAGGTCGGGTAACCAAAATACTAAGGTAGGCAGGCAGTGTCTTTTTGCCTATATGTTGTGCACGCCACTGCTGCTTTTATTCTATAGTACAGAACACAAAACATCAGTTTTACATTCACATTAGGTACATAGCGTACCTCCAGTTTACGAGAGAAATGGGCAACTTTTTCTTCTCTTTACCTCCTATGCTCCTGGCACATTTCTCGAGCAGGATTGGAAACGCGAGTTAACAAAAATACGCGAGAAATTATTGTATGGGAGATTAACTAAAAATAAGCATTCAGCTTACCTTCGTTGTTTGCTAGAGTTAAATCGCTTTTTTTTGTAAATTTCACGCCATACCACCCGGCTTAAACTATGAACATGTCAGTTCGCGTTTCTTTAGAAATGAATTAATCTATTCCTACATACTCGTCACTTTCGATGCTTTGCTGTGCAAAAGAATATCGTAATCAAGTCTTTTATCTTTTAATTCAATGTGAAAAATCTTTTAGTAACAATTTCTACTTGAATTTATATTATAAAGATAATTTCAAAACGTGCAATAACACTTTTCTGGATAATATTTATCTCCGCCGTGTTCAGGTGTTATAACGTAAGAAAACAAATTTATTCAAATTCCTTACCCATTCGCCGAGAAAAAACCATTTAGATTTTTACCAAGAATTTTCTGCATTCAAATAATACGCTTTGCTTGTCAACGCCAGGTGCACTGTTTGAGTGGGAGAGGCCCCGACTTTATCAACAATGGTTTGCACTTCATGGACTCTGAAGACCAGCATTCACCTTACAAGTATAGGTCAGGATATAATGGTCATGTTGCCATCATACAAACGACAAAAGTAGTACGCACCTGCTTCGTACAACCTTGACAATTTCATGGAAACATCTTGAGGAGCTTTCGAGCCTCCGTCTCGTTCGGATTAAAGGAAAAACAAGTCGTAAATAGTGCGAGTTGTGTATTAAGTGAAATAATACAACATTAACTGAAGAAAGTTTAAGGCTGGTAAAATACAATAATCATGAAACTTCGCCATCACTTTTTGATTTCAGATTTTTGAACTAAAGCACAAATGTCGGGTCAGAATTGACACAGGAGGCTTCATGTCTCTGGAATATTTGAAGACGCACCCTATTAGGACCCTATAAACCTGAGTTTATAATACCTTATTAATTATAAGTAAATTGCAATGCATATATGTATGTAGGTAAGCTCGGGCAAATGTTACAAGTCAATTTTGAAGCAGATGCACTCAACCGATTGAGCTGAAATGTTGTATACATCTTCGGTTGGAATGGACCATCTGTGTGACGTTTTTCTAAATCCAACATGGCGGTACTTCCAAAATGGCGGACTAACTATTTTTAATGCACCTCTACAATATGGGTATCAAATGAAATGGTTTGCTAAGCATAACTGAAAAAAATAGTGACAACTCTCCAAATTCAGTAAGGTCCTGTTAGCCAATTTAAATAAAGATTTCGGTTTTAAAAAACTTTTATAGTTTTACGTAAATACCAAGTTATTCCTGAGGGATAATCTTCAGTCCAAATACTACAAAATTTACTGCAAACACTCGCCATGAAAGCAACCAAACATCGGCTTTCTACAGTTCACCGGAGTCACGACGTCGTCTCGACGTCGCGCGTAAAAACCACACAGGCCATATCCGTAAATCTAAAATACAAGGTCCTCGAAAGCGGGTTGGGCAAACCGGAATAAATGCTGAGCTGCTGAGAAGTAAAAAAAAAACACTTTATTTTATTCCGAAATGCGGGGTAGGCACTTCGGGAGTTAAAGCACATCTTATCGGGGGTCCTGCGGGAAACATTTCGACCGACAGAGATATTTTGTGCAATTATCGCCTACCATTTACATATATTCCAGGATTACTTCCACCTTCCACCAAGCGTAACCAAAAGTAACAATGGGTGGGGGTCTAGGAAGTTAGGTCATGAGCTACAGATTCTCAGGGCAGTCGTGGGCTAGTCTTTAGACTTACGTCATCATAAACCTTTATCAGGTGGCTATAAAGACGTCACGTCTCCAAAGCTTGTTATGTTTGGAGGGGCCAAATACACACATCAAAAGTGTCAAGGGATCAAGAACATTTTTAGCTCTAAAACAATCTAATTTATTTAAATCAAATCTAATCTTCTGGATTGGTCGCCTACCTAATTCCCCATGCCTGTGTCAATGACTTATCACCACATTTTGAATAAATTATGAATGAATTCAGTTTTTGTAAAAAATATTCTTGATTGCAATCTTCTAAAATGTACTTGATCCCTAGACACTTTTGATGTGTGTATTATATAAACATACATACGTCCGTTATCTTCAAAAGGCGGTGGACAGAACCACAGAATAACAATGACCTTTCGGTCACATTTAGCAAAATCAGGAATCAAGAATATATATCATATATTATAAGCCGCCAGTTACAAGTTGCTAGCTCATAACCTGAATAACTTGCCGGTGTCTGTGTTTCCTGCTCAGTACAGTCTGAAGGTCTTCAAGTCGCTGGGGTGAATAGGTACCTAAAGAACAAGTGTGCTCCATTGTTGACCACATCACTGCTTAACATCAGGCATGATGGTGGTCAAACGCTTGTTCATGAAGATAAAAAAATAAACAATAAACCTAAATCTCTAGATATTATAGTCGGTTCCCAAGATATACCAGGAAAAAAGGCAGCTGACACATTCTTTTCACATCCCGAATCAGCATGGCATTATGGACCTAACGTTAGAAGGAACATGTATCAAGCCATAGTTAGAGATAGCTCGTCATCTCTTAAATAATCAAATCAGGGACAAGCCCACTACCACCCGCGCTTTACCTGCCTCTCGACGTGTGGGCCATTCTCTGGAAACATGCGCGTCTACTTGCGCCTGCCTCTTTTCAACGCAAAGCTTTTCAGACTCCAAACAAATTATCTTCATCAAAACCTTCTCTGAGAGAGAATTAGAGTTTAGTGTGTACAATAAACCCTGCCTGGCGCGGGGTCATCGCATTCATAACTCAGAAACTCGCTCGAGGGCCGGCAACTGTTCAAACATGCAACAATTGATCGCAGCACGAGACGCTCGAGTGGAACGCTGGTTGCAGTTTCT
>SJJU01004807.1:0-13461 GCA_012932125.1 Conopomorpha cramerella
GGGGTAAGCAGAGACAACCGATCACTAATTGCTTCGTTCGTTAATATCTTTTTTGTTCAGTAGGAAAAAGGGGAAAATGTTCGACGCGCTCTGCCGTTAGCCCTCTGCCCTCACATTTTCTTCAAAAAATATTCAACAAATTACCTACGTGTACCTTCTGTAGGTTATTGAATGTATCGATGCTAGATAACAACGTAATCATCATGGTGCTAAGTGCATATCTTCCAACACACGAAAAGGATACCTTTTGTCGTGGGGACACGTTATGGATATCCGGGACACGTTCAAGACACGGGGTACAAAGCGACTACTTGTGGCAAAACAAATGTTTGCCAAGACAGCTAGTATTCATTATTTATTACAAGCTTTCCGCCCGCGGCTTCGCTCGCGTGGACTTCGGTTATATTGCAGTATAAAATTATATTTTTGCTTTCCTTCGGGAATATCAATTTTTTCCGGGATAAAAAGTACCCTATTATTTAAACCGGACTACTAACTATACGTCTGCAAAATTTCAAAGCAATCGGTTTAGTAGTTACGGCGTGAAAGCGGAACAAACAAACAAACTAACTTTCCGATTTATAATATTAGTAAGGATACCTACTGAACAATATCTTGGTCCCTCCAGAGGACGGGCAGCAGCGCTCTCTGTGAGTTAAACCACCACACCACTGCGATCGCCAACCCGCCTGCCCAGCGTGGCGATTATGGGCATTTACCTCCAATCAATGAGCACAAAAAGGCCACGGCCCCCAGTTCCCGGCGGCTCCGCTATTCCTGGTCACGGTGGCGACCACGGTAACGGCGGAGCAGGGGGTGCGAAGAATCTCCGGGTTATGGGAGGCCACCACAAACAACTGACCCTGGCGACGTACAACGGACGCACGCTACGGCTTGACTCGCATCTGGCACAACTCGAGGTGGAACTTGGGAAAATTAGGTGGCACATATTGGGGCTAAGCGAAGTCCGAAGAGAGGGAGAGGACACCATTACCCTCAAATCGGGCCACCTAATGTACTTCCGCGAGGGAGACCAACAATCCCAAGGCGGCGTTGGGTTTCTTGTGAATAAGTCCCTGTGTAACAACGTTGTGGAAGTGTCTAGTGTGTCCAACAGGGTAGCATACCTTGTCATAAAACTTACCGAGAGGTATAGTCTCAAAGTGGTACAAGTGTATGCACCGACCTCGACACACCCGGACGATGAGGTGGAGAACCTGTTCGATGATATATCGAGGGCCCTCCACTCCACTACTAAGACGCATTACAGCGTTGTTATGGGGACTTTAACGCTAAAGTGGGAGTACAGAATTGCAACGAATCGGCAGTAGGATCCCATGGATTTGGAACAAGGAATCATAGGGGGCAAATGCTAGTAAACTTCCTCGAACGAGAGGGGCTATTTCTGATGAACTCATGGTTTAAGAAAAAGCCCCAAAGGAAGTGGACCTGGCAAAGCCCCGATACTATGACTAAAAATGAGATCGATTTCATCATGACGAACAAAAAGCACATATTCACGTCTCTGTGATCAACAGGTTCAATACCGGTAGCGATCACCGACTAGTCAGAGGCTCTCTGAATATCAACCTTAAGGCTGAACGTGTCCGTCTGATGAAAGCCAGGCTCCAACCAACCATGCTCCAAACCATAATGGGATCCGAAGCTTTCCAGCTAAGTTTGGAGAACCGATTCGTTGCCGTGGAAACCACAGCAGACGTGAACAAGAACCTCGAAAATGTGACTCGGGTCCTCAGGGAAGAGGGTACGAGATTTTGTGAAATGCAGCGTAAGGGCAGTAAGTCAAAGCTTTCCGAGGAGACTTTACGGCTGATGAAGGAACGACGTGAAAATCCGCCCGTCACTTCGACCGCAAGGCGGGCTCTAAACCAAGAGATTAGTAAGCACGTGCGGCACGACCTCCGACGCTACAATACTCTTTCAATAGAAAGAGCGATTGAGCAGAATCGGGGGTCAAAAGTGTTCGTACAATCTCTTGGAAGAAGCCACCTTGCGAAATTGACCACAGCAAGTGGAGAAGTCGTCACTTCGAAGCCGTCAGTCCTTTCGGAGGTTGAAGACTTCTATGGCCGGTTGTACGCATCGCATGCATCTCGTCCTGATCCCGAAAATGGGGACTCTAGAGCCACATTGACACGCCACTTCACCGAAGACCTGCCAGAAGTCAGTACTGGCGAAATTGAGATCGCTCTTAGACAGCTCAAAAACGGAAAAGCTCCAGGAGAGGATGGCGTTACAACCGAACTATTAAAGGCTGGAGGTAAACCGATATTGAGGGAGCTCCAAAAGCTTTTTAACGCTGTCCTGTTCGAAGGGAGAACTCCGGAGGCGTGGAGTAGAAGTGTGGTCGTCCTGTTCTTCAAAAAGGGAGACAAAACCCTGTTGAAGAACTATCGACCCATTTCTCTTCTAAGCCACGTCTACAAGCTGTTCTCAAGAGTGATCACAAACCGTCTTGCGCGAAGACTCGACGAATTTCAACCTCCGGAACAGGCTGGATTTCGGAGCGGTTATGGCACCATAGACCACATCCACACAGTGCGGCAGATCATAGAAAAAACTGAAGAATATAATCTGCCCCTGTGTCTAGCATTCGTGGACTATGAGAAGGCCTTTGACTCGGTTGAGATCTGGTCCGTTCTGGAGTCTCTGCAGCGTTGCCAAGTTGACTGGCGATACATCCAAGTGATAAGATGCCTCTACGAGGCTGCCACCATGTCCGTCCAAGTACACAATCAGCAGACACGTCCCATACCATTGCATCGAGGAGTGAGACAAGGGGATGTTATTTCCCCGAAATTGTTCACAAATGCAATGGAGGATATGTTCAAGACGCTGCATTGGAAAGGACGTGGCATCAACATCAATGGCGAGCACATCTCTCACTTGCGATTTGCAGACGACATCGTCATCATGGCAGAAACGCTGCAGGACCTTCAACTGATGCTGAATGACCTAGCTGATTCTTCTCTACGGATCGGCCTACGGATGAACTTGGATAAAACCAAGGTCATGTTCAATGAACATGTTCTACCGGAACCGATTTCAGTACACGGCACCGTTCTCGAAGTTGTTCAAAAATATGTATACCTTGGGCAGACATTGCAGTTGGGGAGAAACAACTTCGAGGACGAGGTAAACAGAAGAATTCAGCTGGGTTGGGCAGCATTTGGAAGTTACGTCGAGTATTAACATCAGCGATCCCACAGTGCCTGAAGACAAAAGTCTTCAATCAGTGTGTCCTACCTGTAATGACATACGGAAGCTGAGACGTGGACACTGACGGCACGGCTGGTCCCACAAGCTCAAAGTCGCACAGCGTGCTATGGAAAGGGCTATGCTCGGCGTTTCTCTGAAGGATCGAATCAGAAATGAAGTGATCCGACAGAGAACCAAAGTCATCGACATAGCTCATCGTTTTAGCAAGCTGAAGTGGCAGTGGGCCGGCCATATTTGCCGTAGAACCGATGACCGTTGGGGAAAACGAGTTCTCGAGTGGAGACCGCGTCTCGGCAAACGGAGTGTAGGACGCCCTCAGGCAAGGTGGACTGATGATATACGCAAGATGGCTGGCAGAAGCTGGATGCGAGAAGCCGAAAACAGATTACAGTGGCGTGCAATTGGAGAGGCCTATGTCCAGCAGTGGACAGGTATGGGCTGATGATGAATATCTTGGTCGCCTATAAATAGAGTCTCTCTAAACCCTAATAGCCATACTTAAAGTGTCCCAGCACAGTCTGTCCACCCCCTTAGGGTTATGAATATGAGTTTATGTATGTATGGAGGTATCGACCGAAGCGCGCACGCCAGATGCATTTGGCTCACACACGCTCGTTTTGTGACACTCATAAAAATTCTGCCGACCCTTTGAATTTTTCATCAGTTGTATTAAGAAGCTTTGCTGGGGAACACGTTTGTTTCCTACACTATACAGGATGGGTGGGACACGAGCAAAAATTCTAGTGTAGATTGGACGTACACACATTAAAAGTGTCTAGGGATCAAGTACATTTTAGAAGATTGCAATCGAGAATATATTTTACAAAAACTGAATTCATTCATCATTTATTCAAAGTGTTGTCATAAGTCATTGATACAGGCATGGGGAATTAGGTAGGAGACCAATCCAGAAGATTAGATTTGATTTAAATAAATTAGATTTTTTTAGGGCTAAAAATGTTCTGGATCCCTAGACACTTCTGATGTGTGTAGTTACACAGAAAGGACTCAATGCGCTCTTTGCCCGAAATTGAGTTAACTACACCAGGGTGCTAAGTTAAGACATATCCATCATATAAAAAAAACATTTACACAAAAAAGTTCACTACAACATATTTTTTATGTACCTTGAATCAATATACATGTATGGCGGGTCAATAGCGCATCTAACTTTAAAGCTAAAGTAACTTTTTGTGGATTGAGTCCTTTCTGTGTCATCATCAGCCCATACTTGTCCACTGCTGGCCATAGGCCTCTCCGTTCTATGTAACTACGTTCAATTATTTCGAGTCTTTCAAGTTAGTCTGATGTGGTCCGGATACTTTGATACGTTGTTTCGGATCGAGTTTTAAGTTAATACTTAATAATTATATTGCAATTTTATCGCAATGTCAACAACTAGATGTTACCCAAGGGCGAATTGAAAAGAAAGAAACGTCTATTAAATTCTGTTACGGAAGCTCATTTTTTATTAAATTTATTAAAAAAGTCGAAAAATACTAGGATATCTTAATACTGCAAATATAGAGGTACATTAACAAGATTTTGAGAGCGTCTGTGGTCCAGTTGGTCGGATACTTGACTTGTAACCGGGAGGTCCCGGGTTCCAATCCGGCTACTGGACGTGTACCAATGGGACTCTTTTTCAGGGCCTATGTACGCAACGCAACGCTCGTACGGTGAAGGACAACATCGTGATGAAACCCGCACACCACCACAAGGTGTGTGAACCCTATAACAGCGATGGGCTCACCCCCTGTCACGTTGGGTTAAATACGCTTGGTGAACCGTGGGTATTTGCTTTAGCAAGTGCCTCTGCCTACCCCTCTTTGGGATTAAAGGCGTGAAGTGTATTTATTTATATATATATATATATTAACAAGATTTTTCTCGTATTACAAGGCTCACCCTGTACACTGTACATGGAATTGTAGCTCGGATTATCGTGAAGTTTTATTTCCCTCGATATTTTATTTTGCTCCCGTTTCATTGAACATTTATTTTATATGATTCAATAGGTAACGTGTTATTAAACATTTAGGTATTTGTGCCGGGACATTGCCCGGAACGATGATATTTTTATTGCTTTCAGTGCCCGGCGTTTTATTTTTTGTACGTTATTTTACTTAGTGCCGTGTATATGAGCTTCTATTGTAAGTAACTACTTCTAAAAGTAAAACTGTTTTACAGAATATAGGGTAGGTATTCACTTTCCAATACAAAAAGAATTGCTTATAAAAATCGGACTACTCTGTAAAAAGAAAGTAATACGTATTATAATATACGAAAACATAAACAAACGACATAAAATAAAATATACTTGGGATACTTGACAATAAATCATCTAATTCAGCATTCATACGTTCAATCACTATACATACCATACAATAAATACAGTTAATACACACATCCAAAGTGTCTAGGGATCATGTACATTTTAGAAGATTGCAATGAAGAATATATTTTACAAAAACTGAATTCATTCATAATCTTTTCAATATGTGGTGATAAGTCATTGATACAGACATGGGGAATTAGGTAGGAGACCAATACAAAAGATTAGATTTGATTTAAATAAATTTTATTTTTTTAGACCTAAATATGTTCTTGATCCCTAGACACGTTTGAAGTATGTATAAACGGAGTCTCCATATTAATAAACGTATGGTATAATTTTTACCAATGTTATAACATGTCTAATGTAACTTGTTATTTCTTATTTGACATACTAACATGTACAGCAGGCCTAGCACGCGCGTTACGAAAGATATGACAAAGAACAAATACGCGCTCTGATTGGCTGCTATGTCACACTTCGTGCGACTCGGCTAGTTTCAACAAGTCGCAGCGCTTTATATGTCTTGTCACTTATTTCTGGGAGCTCTGTGCTAGGGGGGCAGCTTGATACGACATCTGAATAGTTATACCATATCTACCTATAACACCACTGAAGTGGAAAATTGGCATTTTTTATATTTTAATTCCATTGAATGAAGCTGCGCATTGCGCATCGAACCATTGGTCTCAAGAAATGTGTTTAACCAATCAGAAACCGTAATAAAAAAAAATAGTGACAGCGTTCAAGTCGGTTGGCGTCGCAATCAGCAACAGTTTATTTCGTCTCCTGTAAAGTTGGTAAAAATGACTTAAGCGGTGTTGTAAGGTAAGGGACGATACATACAATGTACAACCCTTAGTTTGACAGTCCCTCAGAGGGTATATTTTCGCGTTGCAACATCTAGGTGGGTTCGTAATAACCAATTTATTGGTCAAGTGAGCAATTCTGTACACATGGTTGTACGCCAGGGCCTCTATTGCGGTTTAATTGTCGTTATGACTATGCTTTTGCATCCCTTTGCAAAATAACTGACGCGAAAAAGGGACACAATACCATTTTCATGACGATAATTGAAGGCAAAGGCAATTGAGAGGCAGGTCAACAGAGCCATTAATTGCCAAATACAACAATCTCGCCCCTATTTCATAAACGTGACAGTGGTCATTTATATGTACGATGGTATATCTTGAGAGGTCGAAAGGAGATGGACGAAATCTATACTAATTTATGATGAGGAAAGATTAGTATTTTTGGATGTATTACTGAGCAGATTGAAAGTTTGGTTGAAAGAACATGCTTCGATTGTTTGGACATGTGGAGAGAATGGATGAAAGTCGATTGACGAAAGAGATTTATATGGGTGATGTGCAGGGCCGGTTGAGCAGTGGTCGCCCCAGAAGGACATACATCGACCAGATTGGTGATGTCTTGGCGGAAGGTGGCGTGAAAAGTACTCGAAACCGGAGATCATGTATGAAAAGATGTATGAATGTAGATGAAGCGAAAGGCGTATGTCAGGGCCGTGACAAATGGAGATCTGTAGTCTCTGACTACCCAGGCGTAAAGTGTAGGTATGTTTGTATTGAAATAATCATCGGATATCGCACAATTTTGACAGAAGACGTGACTGAATGAAGATGGAGGCGACTTTTTTTTAATGGATACGGAGTGTGCACCACTCTCGTAGTTGCATCGTTCTGACATCGTATCGGCAAACGATGTCCATCGCAGTTTTACTACGAAAGACACTGCAATGGACGTGATGGAGCACACAGTAAATCTTATCTTATCTACAAA
Source organism: Conopomorpha cramerella (assembly GCA_012932125.1). Classification (NCBI taxonomy): domain Eukaryota; kingdom Metazoa; phylum Arthropoda; class Insecta; order Lepidoptera; family Gracillariidae; genus Conopomorpha; species Conopomorpha cramerella. Next base: position 7,376 of record SJJU01004807.1, read on the forward strand.
CACACCCGGACGGGTTTGTTACAACACTTATAACTCGAGATCTGCTGAACCAATTTTCATGGTTATTGATTCGTTAGATTTGTCTCCGCCCTGAATAGCAGAAAACATATTAAAAAGAATGAAAATTCGATATGTGTAATGTAATGAATACTTAATCATTTCAATAAATGCTGATTTGTTTATTACATGTCAAACATTTGTTCTCGAATCCTGTCAAATGCTGTAACAACTATTCATGTGTGCGTTCAGTCTCGAAAGTTCAGGTTATACTTTTCTTAAACATGCTAAAAGTTAACACGACATTCATTAACTCTTAGGCGGTACGAAGTTCGCCGGGTCAGCTAGTATAATATAAAAGAAAGTCATGTTAGTTACACTATTTATAACTCAAGAACGGCTGAACCTATTTGGTTGAAAATTGGTGGGGAGGTAGCTTAGAACCGGGAGACGGACACAGCATACTTTTTACCCCGATCCTTGAATGTAGATGAAGCAAAAGGGGTATGTCAGGATCGTGACAAATGGAGATCTGTAGTCTCTGCCTACCCCTCTGGGAGACAGGCGTGAAGTGTATGTATGTATGTACCTATCGGCAGTGGCGTGCACACCACATAGGCAAAAAGACACTGCCTACCTTAATATTTTGGCTACCGTTATTATTTTGTTGTTGAAACTAACGAAGGTCCTGTGTTTTGTGGGTGAGTAGATATGTAGGTACCTATGTTTCGTAAAGACAAGTGACCTATACATAGGCGTTAATCCTTGGGGATTACTGCCTACTTTTCGTAAAAGCCAGCGCACGCCACTGCTGACGGGGTGGTCTGGTAGTAACTTACCTTGGCTTTATGCCGCTTGAGTTGGTGCAGGTGTGTGCCTGTGATGAAGGTCCGGAGCTGCAGCTCGCCGTCGCCCTGCAGCGTGAGCAGGAACACGTTGTCCACAGTGACGCGCATGGCGTGCACCGGCGAGCCGGCCGCGATGGTGGACAGCAGCCCGAACGTGTCCAGGTTCCACGTGCACACGGTGCCGTCCTGCGAGCACGTGGCCAGGATGTCGCCCTCCTGCAGCGCCTGCACGCCCGTGATTGGACCGCGGTGGTGGTCCAGTTTCTTCACCTGAGATGTTAAGACGGTGTTCGTTTATTTTTTTATTTGATTCCCTTTAAGTTGGATGATGTATTTAATTAGCGTATGTGGTCTAGTTGGTCGGATACTTTACTTGTAACCGGGAGGTTGCGGGTTCAAATCAGGCTACTGGACGTGTACCAATGGGATTTTATCGGAGACTATGTACGAATCGCAACGCTCGTACGGTAAAGGACAACATCGTGACGATGTGTGTCACACCACAAGGTGTGTGAACCCTATAAAGGCGACGGGCTCACCCCCTGTCACGTTGGGTTAAATAAGCGCGCATGAACCGTGGGATTTTGCTTAAGCAAGTGCCTCTGCCTACCCCGCTTTGGGATTAAAAGTCAAGTACATTTTAGAAGATTGCAATCAAAATATATTTTACAAAAACTGATTTCATTCATAATTTATTAAAAATGTGGGGAATTAGGTAGGAGACCAACCCAGAAGATTAGATTTGATTTAAATAAATTAGATTTTTTTAAAGCTAAAAATGTTCTTGATCCCTAGACACTTTTGATGTGTGTATATGTTAGAAGGTTGTTAAACCGATGCCGCAGAGTTATCACATATTAATACGGCTTAGTGGCAGACAGATCAATACGAGCTTCGGCAGCTCAGGAGCTAACCTGTTCAACTGAGCGAGATATACTCTAAGTTTCACGCTTCTATGAAGATCGGGCGTTATCCAAAGCCTTTTTATGGTTCCGTAAGTAAAATTATTTTTCAGTGTCCTTTTGAAACCAATATTTAAAACTTTATTTGTATTATGGGCCGATACCTGTTTATACAGTTATATTTAGTTGCCTGAAATAAAGTATTATTATTATTAAAACACTTCAAAAGGCAAAGTGTAGGATAAAAACTCTCACTACATTTTAGCGCTGATAATTAAATTGCAAATTTAAAAAAAAAACCCCGAATTTAATTGTTGCCTTTCACTTAACATATTTGTATAAAGTCGACTTTTTTTCCCCACCTTCAACTCTCATAACTTTTGAACAAATTATCCAATTTTCATTTTATAAACAGATTTTAAATATACGTGTCGTGCTCCTTCATTTGATATCCCACTTGGACATTTATTCAAGTAAATTTTTTCATTCCCAATTTCAACCCCCATAACTTTTGAGTGCGTGAACATATCGATCAATCATAGATAGCTAAGAACACGCTCGATGAAATGAGCTCTCAAACAAAAAACCGCATTAAAATCGGATTATCCGATTGGGAGCTACGTTGCCTCATACAAACACATATACACACTGACACGTCAAACTTATAACACCCCGTCGTTTTTGCGTCGGGGGTTAAAAATCCAAAAACAAAACGTTTAGCGAATCTTGTAATGTTTATTCGTATTTTTACCCATGTACAATCTCATATTGATCTGGTAGGTATCCTATGCTGATCTGGGATGTAAATAGAGAGTTTAATCTCTTACTCATACTCATACTCATATCATTTATTGCCAACATGTATATAGTTACAGGTGTTAGAAATAGGACAGATAGATACATGACCCTCTTAGGGTGTAAGCAATTTTTATATAAAACAGTTTTAAATAGCTTTTAAAATTATAAGAAGCTTAAATCTATGTACCTATAGACCTACATTAAGATAAACTTAATATAGTTTTACTTCAACTTACAACATCTATCTAAAGTTCACTTTACTTAAATCTAAGGTCTTCCTGGCATGTCGTAGGAAACCAATATGGGATCTTGAGAATTACATTGACATTATTAAAAAATACAAAAAAAAAAATACAAAGAGGGGTAGGCAGAGGCACTTGCTAAAGCAAATACCCACAGTTCACCAAGCGTATTTAACCCAACGTGACAGGGGGTGAGCCCATCGCCGTTATAGGTTCACACACCTTGTGGTGTGCGGGTTTCATCACGATGTTGTCCTTCACCGTACGAGCGCTGCGTTGCGTACATAGGCTCTGAAAAAGAGTCCCATTGGTACACGTCCAGCAGCCGGACTCGAACCCGGGACCTCCCGGTTACAAGTCAAGGATCCGACCAACTGGACCACAGACGCTGACATTATTAACTTCTTTTTATGCTAACGTGGGGAAGAACCCTTGTGATCCTAAGGTTCTGCTACTCCTTTTAGAATTGTGGATGTGGGTGTATGTATATTTTGCATCACTATATTAAAATTTGTAATCAAGTGCCGTGACATACGGAACCTTTTGGGTTAAAATCGCAGTGATGCTTGGCTTGTTTCCCTGCGGCTCGCCGCCGCCGCCCGCTCTCATTCGAGCATGTTTAATGTTTAATACATTGAATTATTGATTAGAAAGTTAAGCGTTGAATATTTTATGACAAAGTGCTCTTTATGGATTTTATTCACTTTTGTAGCTGGGGCGGGTAAAAAAAAAGTTGGCGGTTTACGTTTTTTTATTATTGCATATCGACGTTGTCGTAAAGGCAGGCGAAGTTTGATGTTACAGGTAATTTCATTACATGTCAAGATAAAAGGGAGAGAAAATGTATGTCGACGTAAAAGATATTTTTATTAGCAAACGATAAAAAACATGCACCGGAACACAAAAAGAAATTGGTTGTCTGTAAACTCGGTTTACTGCCGGTAGTCTGACGTGACAACGGCAAACATTCCAGTAGTAGTAGTACACTCGCTTGCGGAACGGGACAATGACGTCATCCTTTTCATGCATGGAGTCCGTAGTATCGAGTTATTAAACGTTGTCACGTCAAAAGAAATATTTATTGAAAACTATCTGTTCCTACAAACATTAGTTTTTCCATAGAGAATTGCCTTTTCATCCCGTGTATTTTACACATTTTAAACATTCCGTGGATTTCCACGTGTAATTCAAGACCAAAATTAGCCTAATAGGTACAGCCGTTCTCGAGTTTCAACGAGACTAACGAACAGAAATAAATTTAAATATATATGAATGAATGAATGAATATACTCTTTATTGCACACTGTACATTACAAATATAAAAAATTACAATGGAAAAATTGCAAAAGGCGACCTTATCGCTCATAGCGATTTCTCCCAGGTAACCTAATTTAAAGAGTACAGGAGCTTTACACATGCAGTAATGGGGCTGAAAAAGTGTTCCTATCTAATCGATAGCATATATTTATATAAAAAAATACACTTCACGCCTTTTAATCCCGAAGCGGGGTAGGCAGAGGCACTTGCTAAGTAAGTAAATGCCCACGGTTCACCAAGCGTATTTAACCCAACGTGACAGGGGGTGAGCCCATCGCCGTTATAGGGTTCACACACAGTGTGCGGGTTTCATCACGATGTTTTCCTTCACCGTACGAGCGTCGCGTTGCGTACATAGGCTCTGAAAAAGAGTCTTATTGGTATACGTCCAGTAGCCGGACTCGAACCCGCGACCTCCCGGTTGCAAGTCAAGTCCCTGACCAACTGGACCACAGACGCTTTTTATTTATATAGATTCAAGAAAATTACAGTTCAGCTCATGTTCACAACTAACTAAAGCTAAGTAACAGGATTTCAGATGCTTGCCGTCAACCACACAGAACTTAATCTTAGCTACGATCAAGGACGGTCCAGCGAAGATCGTTCTGCGCTATTCGACCTGCTTGCTGCGGTTAAGCTACAGCTGTACTAGATGCCCCGTACAAAGTGTCGGGTTAACTTTGGTAAGGAAATAGGTAAGTAATAGTGTATCACTGAATGTGTGATTTTAATTAACATTGGATCACATCGCAGCTTAATACCAGGCAGGGTGGTGGTCGAACGCTTGCCTATTTATTTACGAAACAAAAAGGAAGTAATATGTACCCGTAAAATAAATAAAAACCCGCAATATTATGGGTTATATGTCCCCAGAGGGGATCCAGCATACGGACTGACTGTAAATATTATGAAATCGGTACTCTATTAGAATAATATCGTAGTAGGAAAAGTTTGTATCGTTTTAGATGTTTGTTACGAATAAACTGATAAACTCTTACTAATAAACTCGGTGTAACTTAAACCAAAGTTTTTAATTTAATTTCATTTATGTAATTTTTTTTATATCATTTACATCTAAAAATATAAAAGGAAAAGCTGACTGGCTGACTGACTAACTGACATATCAACGCACAACCCAAACAGCTAAACTTAGGCACTTGCAATTTGGAACGGACGTAGCTTAGGTACCGTAGGGGTGCACTAAGAAAGGAATTCCAGGAATTACCACGGGAACAGAAATTAACGGAAAAATACATTTTTGTATGAACAATCTAAACTGCTCAAGTTAGGCGCTTGAAATTTATGATGCAGGTACTACTAAACTCCGCGAATGAAATCGCGGGGCGTCCACTAGTACACAATAATAAAATAAGAAAACTAAACAATTAGACGAAACAACACACAGAAATTAACAAGTAAACATTGTCGGATTAGACGTGGTAAATGCAAAAAGGCTCTGATTCAGCGTGTGCTGGGAGTGACGTGGATTAACTCGACAACAAAGTTGTTACAGTTCTATTGAAACTGATTATTCCGTTATTGTGCAAACAACTGACAAGTTGAGCTTGGTGTAACTGGGGAATAGTTGTACCGTGTTTATTAGTCGGACCCTAAAACTACTGGGCGGAATCTTTCATCAATAAATTGAACATTTTAAATCGGGGGTTTTTAAAAATTTGCAATTTAATAGAGTTAGTACATGGACGACCGAGCTTCGCTCGATTATAATTAGCGTTTTTTACCCTAAATTAAATTTTCAGAATCGATTTTGTCTCCGATATAAACCGTATCGAACAAGTAAAAAAAATCGATTATTTTCCTTCTACTTTTTCATAACCCCATCTCTAGTTACTTCAAAACCAAAACGTCCCCCGCACCATCCTACGTATAGCATAGTATTACTACTCGGCAAAAGATGTCAGTAAGAGTCGTATTAACAATTTGAGCAATTTTTCATGCCCGAAAACACGGTTGGAAAGATG